>JAJQKJ010001911.1:0-72106 GCA_029574335.1 Rana kukunoris | reverse complement strand
TATGGACGTTGGAACAGCCGTCGAATTTCACGTTGTTTTAACGTCGTTTGCGTAAGCCGATTCAGAATGGGCTGGGCGTAGGTAACGTTTCCCGTTGAAAGCATTGACTATTTGCGACGTGATTTTGAGCATGCGCACTGGGATACGGCCGGCGCATGTGCCGTTCGTTCGGCGCGTCATTTACATGGGGTCACGATTCATTAACATGGATCATGTCCACCTTCCACCTACTTTGAATTACGCGGGCATACGCCGGCCCATCTACGCTACGCCGCCGTAACTTAGGGAGCAAGAGCTTTGTGAATACAGCACTTGCCTCTCCAACTTGCGGCGGCGTAGCGTATATTCGCTATCCTACGCCCGCTTACAAATACGCCGTCCTACCTGAATGCTAACTGACACATCTGCCTGCCTGCTCTATCTAACTCAAATGAAATGACACTCTTTCTCTCTCTTTCTCTCTCTCTCTCTCTCTCTCTCTCTCTATCTCTATCTCTATCTTTCAGCACCCTGGAAAACACACTACACAAGGCCAACTTCGAGGCGGCCTTATATAGTGTGGATTGTGTACTAAATTCCTTGAGGCATACTTGGCCAAAGCCACCCTGGCTTTGGCCAATTATGGCTCTCTGTTTTTTTTCACGCTGTGATTGGTCAAAGCATGCGGGTCATAGTACATGCTTGGCCAATCAATGCACTGTGATGCTGCAGTGAATTATGGGATGTGACGTGCCACTCGAATTTGGCACGCGCAATTGACGAACGGTCGAACATGGGTTTGACTCGAACTTGAAGCTCATCCCTACTTATTACACAAGGAGGTTCCCCATGGACAGAATTCGGCATAACCAACAAAGGCCATGTCATGGCCTAAAAGGCCACATAATAAGCCATTGACATATCAAGTTTTTCACCCTCTGTAACAATTTCCCATATAGAATGAGGTTCCAGACTACCACTCTGCATGCCAGAGCAATCTGTCTATTAGCATTCAGTAACACATTCTCACAGGGCTGGACTGGTACAAAAATTTGGCCTTGGACTTGATCTAGAACGGCCCACTTAGCAGTATATAAAGTACACAGTATATAAACTATACGCAATTGTGCAAAACAACATAAGTAGCATAACATAAGGAGTCCTCACTCACCTCCTTTATTATTTTACTTATTCTCCTCTGTATTTTTCTTCTCCTTCCCACATCACTGCGTGAAGTGGAGGGCGAGCCTTATGCAGGAACATTGCTACAGCGGAGAGAGATGATGTCATGTCTATGCTGCCAACGGCTGCACAGTGAGAGCGGAACAGCGGTGATGCAGGGTGGGCGGTGAGAGATGATGTCTCTCAGAGACTCGGGGCTATAGCCCTGAAAGCCACCCCCTAGTGACGCCACTGGGCAGTAAAGCGGTGCTCAAATTATTGGCTGCGCGAGCCATTACTTTGACAGACTGAAACCGGCCCACTGAGCCATCGGCCCACCGGGAAATTCTCTGAAGTCCCGATGGACAGTACATATTTGCATTCTCATATAGATATAATAAGGTTTCAGACTGCACTGCCCTGGCCAAAATAAATTCTGTCTTCAGACTTTGCGGTCCTACTCCCAGTTGGCCGATCCGCCCTATAGGCTCACTATGCAAGCCGCTTAGGCCCCCCAAAGCTGTGGAGGGCCCCCAAAATTACTAGAGGCCCCATCTGGTGAGAAGGTCATTTTCTGCCCCTCACCCCGCTTCTCAACTCACTGGGTGCATGGGAGAAGAGGTAAGAAGTCAGCACCCCCGCCTTCTCACTTTAATGTAAGATGTTATTTCCGACACTGACAGCAGAACACCTCCCCCCCCACTTCTCAACTTTAATCTTCAATGTCATTTTGCTTAGGGCCCCAGGGAGGTCAGGATCGGCACTGCCTACTCCTTACCCTGTCCTTGCAATTTTCATGGAGGAACATTGGAAGGGTCACAGGCAGCACTAAGCACTATCCACTGGACTGCTGCCCCTTCATCTTCCTTTTCATGTGCTTATAGGTTAAGGGGATACACACACACACACATATATATATATATACTCTATGTGGCCAAACATTTGTGGACACCTGCCCATTACATCTTTATTAGCCTTTTGGGAATCCCATTTCAAAACAATGGACAGTAATATGGAGCTGGCCCTCTCCTTTGCGAATATAACAGCCATCAGAGAAGGCTTTTTACAAGACTTTAGAGCATGGGTCTTCAAACTACGGCCCTCCAGTTGTTCAGGAACTGGGTACAATTCCCATCATGCCTAGTCATGTCTGTGAATGTCAGAGTTTTACAATGCCTCATGGGATGTGTAGTTCCACAACAGCTGGAGGGCCGTAGTTTGAGGATCCCTGCTTTAGAGCATGTCTTTGGGAATTCATGCCTATTTAACCAAAAAAGCATTTGAGATGTCAGGTTCTGATGTTGGACGAGAAGATCTGGCTGGCAGTTGGCGTTCCAAGAATTCATCTCAAAGGTGTTCAGTAGAGTTGAAGTCAGGTACTGATGTTGGATGAGAAGATCTGGCTCACAACTGGTGTTCCAATTCATCTCAAAGATGTTCATTAGGGTTGAGGTCAGGGCTCTCTGTGGGCCCATGGGGTTTCTGGCTGGATTGTGAACAGGTGCACAGTAATGCTGGAACAACATTTTCTGGTTCCAACCTGTTGCCACAAGGTTGGAATTTTCAAAAATGTATTTTTATGCTGAAGTATCAATTTTTCCCTTTCATTGTAAAGAGATGAACTCAGTTGTTTATGGGTGGGTGGGGGCATATCATTTTTACCACATGGAGCCTTTCTACTGCTATAGGTACTGGTCTCTGAGCTTGATCCCTGACCTTGACAATGGTTCCCAACCGAACACTAAACAGTCATTAAGGTACAGGAATGGTAGAGCAGTACAGCTGGGCCGGCTGATACCAGGTGGTTGTAGCATAGTGCAGTAGTTCCTGTCTTTGCCAGAAGGGGTTCTTCTCCCAAAACGAACCCGGTATGGCACTGCTATTAATTAGCAGTGCTCTCAACCAAGATGGCCGCAGAAGGTCTCTGGAAGTTGGACAGCTGCCTCTCCTGTGACATCTATGGAGGCTGCAGGGGAACCTCATCCTCCTAAGTCTCCACTCCATCTCTGAGCGATAAGGTGCCACCTGTTGGGTGGAGAAGAACTACACCTGCCAACAAACTCACTAGCTTTTTTACTAGGGTGACCACCTGTCCCGGATTGCCCGGGACAGTCCCGCATCTTGCAGTGTCCCGGAATGAAACTGACACAGGTCTCAGCATGAACCCCTCAGAGCTGAAGATGTGACCCCCCCCCCCCCCCCCCAAATAGTGAAGAACTACAGGTCCCAGCATAGATCTGTGAAATCTATGGGATCACACTTTAGATCTCACAGGTTCATGCTGGGAGTTTAAAATTTGCAGGGGTCACACCCTTAGATCTCAGGGGTTCATGCTGGGACAGGTAGTCTTTTACTTTGGGGGGTGTGACCTCCCCAAAGTTAAGGACTACAGGTCCCAGGATGACCCCCCCCCCAAAGTTGAAGATGTGAGACCCCCCCACCCCCAAATAATGAAGAACGACAGGTCTTAGCTAGGGATGAGCCGAACACCCCTGGGTTCGGTTCGCACCAGAACCTGCGAACAGACCAAAAGTTTGTGTGAACTTTAGAACCCTGTTAAAGTCTATGGGGCTCGAACGTATGAAATCTAAAGTACTGATTTTAAAGGCTAATATGCAAGTTATTGTAATAAAAAGTGTTTGGGGACCTGGGTTCTGCCCCAGGGGACATGTATCAATGCAAAAAAAGTTTTAAAAAACTGCAATTTTTTCCGGAGCAGTGATTTTAATAATGCTTAAAGTGAAACAATAAAATTGAAATATTCCTTTAAATCATGTACCTGGGGGGGGGGGGTGTATAGTATGCCTGTAAAGTAGCGCTTGTTTCCTGTGCTTAGAACTGTCCCTGCACAAAATGTAATTTCTGAAGGAATAAAGTCATTTAAAATCACTTACCTTAGGGTCTGGTATGGATATTAAGGGGAACCCTGCATCAAATTAAAAAAAATGATGTGGGGTTCCCCCCAAATATCCATTCCAGACCCTTCATGTCTGGTATGGATTTTAAGGGGAACTCCACCCCCACACATTTTTTTTTTTTATAATTGACTTTTCTCTGTATTGCCGGGAGCCGACAATTCATTATAGCCGCAAGTGATTTTAAATTACTTTTTTTCCTTCAGAAGTGACACTTTGTGCAGGGACAGTTCTAAGCATGGGAAACAAGCGCTACTTTACATGCATACTATACACCCCCCCCCCCCAGGTACGAAATTTTAAGGAATATTTCACTTTTATTGTTTCACTTAAAGGAATTATTAAAATCACTGCTGCCAAAATAACTGCAGCTTTTAAAACTTTTTTTGCATTGATACATGTCCCCTGGGGCAGGACCAGGGTCCCCAAACACTTTTTATTACAATAACTTGCATATTAGCCTTTAAAATTAGCACTTAAGATTTCAAACATTCGAGTCCCATAGACTTTAACAGGGTTCTAAAGTTCACACGAACTTGCCGCGAACACCCCAAATAGTTCGTTGTTCAGCGAACAGACAATGTTCGAGTCGAACATGAGTTCTACTCGAACTCGAAGCTCATCCCTAGTCTTAGCATAAACCTGTGAAATCTATGGGATTACAACCTTAGATCTCAGGGTTTCATGCTGGGTGTTGTAGTCCTTCAAATTTGGGGGGTCACATCTTTATATATTATGTGACCCCCAAAAGTGAAGGACTACAGGTCCCACCATGAACCCCTCAGAGCTGAAGATGTGACCTCCCCCGGTGAAGAACTACAGGTCCCAGGATGAACCAGTGAAATCTATGATGTCACAAAAAAAGGTATAAAAATATTTTTTTTTTTGGAACAGGGGGGGGGGGGGGGTGTTGTCCCTGAATGGCAGTTTGGAAATGTGGTCACCCTATTTCTTACTCATAAAATTCACAACTGTGGGGGGGCGTGGCAGCCGAGCTCCTGCATGGACGTCTGAGCAGAGAGCTCCGTGCCGAGTGTAGGTGAAGCGACGAGCCAAGGCACGTTCACCCCCGCTCAAACTCGCCGGATTCGATCCGACAGTCTACCTATGGTCCCGGGATGGCTCGTAAACGCAAAACGGCGCCGCAGGTACAGAAACTTTCTGACTTCTTCTCCCCATCTCCTTGCGGCCTTAGTCAAGATGGCGCCGGCGGCGCCTCGCCGCCATCATCGAGCGGCTCCAGCTCTGCCTGGACCAGCCCTAATCCCCAATCCGGAGCTCCGCACAGATCCCCTGAGGCTTCCACCCCCCTAGCACGCAGTCCTGCTAAGTCAAAGCCACGGCTGTCTCCCGACTGTGACAACGGGAAAGGGGCTGCTGCTCAGGACTCCATGAATGACACAAGAGAGCTTGCGGAGGCTATTAACTCCTTCCCCACCGCTGACAAGCCCTTGTCAGACACGATGTTGAAGGACATGCTGGTCTCCCTCCGTAGTTCCCTCCATGCTGACCTAATGGATTGTATGAGGGGTTTTAGGGCTGATGTTACTGAGCTAGGAGGCCGAGTAGACCATGTGGAGCAGAAGATGGGGGAATTTGCCTCCTCCTTTAACTCGCTAGTGGACGCTCATAACGATCAGTCTGATGAGGTGACATGGCTTAAAGCTAAGATTTCGGACCTCGAGGACAGATCCAGGAGAAACAACATTAAAATCCGGGGTGTCCCTGAGTCTGTCCTCCCCCAGCACCTACAGCAGTTTGCACAGGACCTTATGAAAGCATATGTCCCTGAACTGTCTGATGCAGATCTAATGATAGACAGGATCCATCGCCTCCCCAAACCATCGCATCTACCTGATGCCGTCCCTAGGGATGTTATACTGCAGGTACACTTCTTTCAAGTTAAAGAGCGCTTCATGACGTCCTTCAGAAAGACCACCAATCCTCCTGCTCAATATGCTTCCATACAGTTGTATGCGGATCTCTCCCAATTCACGATGCAGAGGCGCAGGTCCCTTCTCCCAGTCACTAAGGCCTTGCGTAACCACAACATAATCTATAGATGGGGCTATCCGGCCAAGCTCACCGTCACACGGGACAACAACTCATCTGTGATCAACAACCTGCCGGAGGGCCTTGCTCTTCTGCGCTCCTGGAATATTGTTCCTGATCAAGTCAATGAGGTCCACAATTCAACCATCAAGGTTGACACTCAGGAATCTTGGCAACTGGTGTCACACAAAAAGAGGGGCAAGAAGCGCTCCTCCTAAAAGCTAAGTGCCTTGGCTATTGTTATATGGTTATGCTGTTATATTATCATCTACCTACTGACTGTGAAGTTTTTTTTTTCCCCCTGTACTGAATGTGCAGCATTGCTGCTCTCAGGTTCAATCTTGAATCTCCCTTTTTAAAACCCTGTTCTGATCTGACTGTTCTTTTTTTGCTGTTTATTTGCCGCTACCCCTGGTGGCTCAGTTTTCTTTTTTTGTTATTTCCTTGTTGTCCCCTTTGCTCACGAGATGGACTTCACCCTATTGACCTGGCTGTGACAAAAGCCCTGCCCCTTGACACGACACCTTGGATTTCAACTCAACCACGAAGTGTCTGCACTCGGAGGTACTGTATCTCTTTTTCTCCCTCCCGTTATGGTACTTAATGTAGTCTCCTTTAACGTCCATGGATTGAACCATCCAGCTAAGCGCTTGGCGCTGTGGAAGGAAGCCCAGAAGTTGCAAGCTGATATTCTGTGTATTCAGGAATCCCACTTTCTAGCCTCCAACCCTCCCAATTTCAAACATAGGAACTACCCCCACATGTTTTTTTCTTCTGTCCACAACAAGAAACACAGAGGGGTGGTTACGCTTGTCAGAGACTCAGTGGCATTCAAACTGGATAAAGTACTAACAGACTCCGCTGGAAGATATGTGATCCTTATAGCGGAATGCAATAACCACACTTACACGATTGTCAATCTATACGCTCCCAATACCAATCAGGTTGCATTTGTCAATAAGTTGTTCAAAAAAGTGTCGGTGGTAAAAAAAGGTGATGTTATTATATGCGGTGACTATAACATGACGGTTGACTGGAGTGTTGACACGACTTCCGAATCTAAACGTCCTCCCCTTTGCTACATTCTGCTCTCCTTAGGGAGAGCTACTATGATGTCTGGAGGTGTCAACACTCCAGTGAACGTGACTACACTTTCCACTCCTCGAGACACAATTCTTATTCCCGCATTGACATGATCCTTGTAGACAGAACCTTGCTACGGGCGGTCTCCTCCTCCACCATACACGATATTTCATGGTCAGACCATGCCCCTGTTTCTATCTCACTGGTGGAAGAGGCGACTACCTGCCCCGCTCACATTTGGAGGGCGAACACAAGTCTGTTCCAGTCACAAGCTCACGTAGATAGCATCACTAAACAATTGAAAGAATATTTTGATCTTAATAAAGGATAGGTTTCGGATCCGATGGTGTTGTGGTGCGCCCACAAGGCCTTCATCAGGGGCGTTCTACTTCAACTCAGCTCCAGGGTGAAGCATCAGAGGGCTCTGAAGGTTGACCTCCTCTTGCAGAGATTAGATCTTTGGAACTGCGAAACAAGGCCTCACCTGGCTTGGACATGTCACACAAGCTGGTTGGCCTTCAGTGTGACCTTAGACGCCTTCTCCTTGAGTCCCATAATAAGCTTGTGAGTGCACTGAAGCTGACATGCTACTCCTCTGGGAACAAAGCCGGCAAATTCTTGGCGCGTCGGCTGAAGGACCAGAGGACGCGTATGAAAATCCCCTTTATCCGTACCCAGTCCGCAAAAGGCAAACTGTATGATCCAAAAGACATTGCTGATGCCTTTTCAGATTACTACTCGTCCCTGTATAATATTAGAGATGATAGTGAGACGCCACAACCCACGGACCTTGACATACAGAAGTTCCTAGCTGATCTGTCTCTTCCCACTCTATCACCATCACAGCTGCAAGCCTTGAACACTCCTATCACAGAGAATGAGATCCTGAAAATAATTGCTAAGACACCCTTAGGTAAGTCCCCTGGTCCTGATGGCCTACCAAATGACTATTATAGAACGTTTGGTAGTACTCTTGCCCCTGCCCTGTGCTCAGTTTATTCGCAAGCCGTATCTTCAGCAAACTTTCCCCCTGAGATGCTAAAAGCGTATATAGTTACTATCCCCAAACCTGGCAAATCTCCAGATGTCCCTTCCAATTTTCGGCCCATATCGCTTCTAAATACGGATGTTAAGCTATACGCTAAGCTTCTCGCCCATAGGCTTCTTAATGTCTTACCATCATTAATTGACGCAGACCAGTCCGGCTTCACTGCTGGCAGGCAGGCAGGCATCGGATGCTACCCGTAGGATTATTGGAGTGGTGCAGCATGCTTGGGCCTCTCGGACGCCTTCTCTGCTCCTCTCTTTGGATGCGGAGAAGGTGTTCGACAGGGTCCACTGGGGTTATATGTCCCATACATTGACTAAATTTGGATTTCATGGCCCGATTGTGACAGCTATCCTGGCTCTTTATTCCCACCCCTCGGCCCAGGTCTATACATCCGGCTGCCTCTCCCGTCCCTTTAGTATATCTAACGGCACTCGTCAGGGGTGTCCTCTATCCCCCTCTATTTTTAACTGGTTTCCCCATTGGAGGTTCTTCCCATAAGATTAACTTGTTTGCGGACGATGTTATTCTGTCAATAACTTCTCCGGCTAAATCACTCCCTCATGTTCAGGAAGTTCTAACGCTCTTTGGCAAAATCTCGTACTACAAAGTTAATTGTTCTAAATCAATTATCCTGCCTATCCATCTTCCCTCCTCTGTCCGAGCTCACCTGGAAGCTACCCTACCTTACGCATGGACTAAAAAGAGTATATCCTACTTAGGTCTTCAGATCACGGCAGACCCCTCGGAATTGGCAGATGCCAACTACCCAATACTAATAGAGAAAATCTCTAAGGAGTCGGCTCGCCTAGCCAAGGTGGAACTCTCCTGGTCAGGACGTCTTGCCTCCTTTAAAATGTTATTGCTCCCCCAGATTTTATACATCTACCGCACACTCCCTGTCCCCATGAAACCCACCCACTTGAGAGCTCTGAACTCTCTCCTGAGATCTTATGTCTGGAGAGCACATAGACCCAGATGCTCCAAAACCTTGCTGACCAGGCACAGATCTGCGGGAGGTATGGGGTTCACAGATCTACTTGATTATTATCATGCATCCCTCCTGAACCAACTTAAACTATGGTTCTCTGACCCTCCTGCGACCCCTTGGTGCAACATTGAACAAACACTGTGTCCCACTCGAAGCTTGTCTTCCCTGCTATTGCTAGACAGGATGAGTCCTATTTCCCTGTCCCGGCTTCCCCTATCCATTCGGGCGTCCTTGGAGGCCTGGAGGGTCCTGAGGAATGTCTCCGACCCGCAGGATGTCCTAGTGGACGTGCCAATCCCAATTGATACTTTGTTAGATGCCATCCCTAATCTCGACCTTGTTGATTGGAAGAATAGTGGTATTACCCATATCTCTAACCTGTATCACGGTGATCATCCCGCTTCGTTTCAATCCCTTCAGTCTCAATACGGCCTCCCCCAAAAGGACTTCTTTAAATATCACCAAATCTCTCACTTTTTAAAATCTGCCAGGTCCCACAGAGTTCTCCTCCCGGTCCAGGTCTGGAACTTCTTCAGTGCCTCTGCCCCCCAGGTTAAGGGAATTCCCCTTTTCTACTCTCTCCTCCGGCACAAACACACCTTTGTCAGGTCCCCCCCCGTTCCTGAAATGGGAGGCAGACCTAGGAAAGACTTTTACAAACACGCAGTGGCAGGCAGCCATTAACTCAATTTACAAGGCCTCAAAATGCACTAGCCATTGGGAGCTCGCCCAGAAGATCTCCATGAGATGGTATCTTACACCTTATAGAATGTCCAAGTTTTCTCAAGACAACTCTCCTTTGTGCTGGAGGGGCTGTGGAGAGGTTGGCAACATTATGCATGTCTTTTGGAAATGCAAACATTTGACTAGCTTCTGGCATAGTGTATTTAGGTGTATCTCCTCAGTTACTGGGGTCCTCACCCCACCAAGCCCAGATTTGGCCCTGTTAAATTTAAAAATTGACTCATTTCCCCCCCAGTTCCGAACTGTGGTTACGCACTTATTGCTAGCGGCAAGGTCACTTATTACTCGGAACTGGAGGACAAATGTGGCACCCAACCTATCAGGAGTACTCGATACCACCCGCACTAACTACGTCTATGAATCCCTAATAGCTTCTAGGGCCGGTCAGGGGAAGAGCTTTGACAATAGGTGGCGGATTTGGACCGAATGGTATAAAATATGATTCCCTCGAGTATTTGACCCTTTACTGATTACTTACTCTCAGCAGCTGCTCATCACACTCCCAGGTAAATCCATTTCCCTCAGCTTTTATACTACACAAAGTCCATCACACCTTGTCCCCCCCTTTTCTCTTTCTCCCCTTCCTACTGTTTATTTTTATGCTTTCTTTATTATTTATCCCATTGTTTATCTGGTCCTCCCCTAGCCCCCCATCCTATTCTATGTTTTGTTCTGTTAGGTACCAGGTCTTTGGTATCACCTCAACACCATTTTTGAGTGATTGTGTCAAGAATATAAAGTGGACTGAAGTTAGTATAGTACACGCCCTATGACATAGTGTGATCCATTGCATTAATGCACTCTATCTGTGTTCTTGCATTGGTGTAGTCCTGTTCCTTTGTTCACATTCAAATGTTGTTTTCCTTTTTTTCTTCAGTAACTCATGTGTGCTGGTATTTGACACTTGCCTGTATGTTATGGAAAATTTCAATAAAAATGTATTTGCAAAAAATTCACAACTGTGTGGAATGCATGGGTCCAATACACCCACACTCTCACCTGTTAGGCGGCGTACACACGGCCGAGGTTCTCGGCAGAAACCAGCGAGAACCTCGCTGGGAGCCGCATTCTGCCGAGAACCTCGGCCGTGTGTACGGATTCGGCGAGCATCCCGTCGGGAAACCCGTTGAGCCGAAATAGAGAGCAGGTTCTCTATTTGCTCGACGGCCCGTCGGGATGAATGGCTGGTTGCCTTTCCCGACGGGCGGGTTGCCAAATCTGACGGCCGGCAGAGAACCTCGACGGGCGGAACGATGTGTTCTGCCCGTCGAGGTTCTCTGCCGTGTGTACGCGGCCTTAACCTTAATTTCTTAAACTATATCAGTTTGGTAGGGTTCTTCAGGAGACTTTAAGGCCTTCTCTTTGGCTTCCACTAAACATCCCTCTACCACCCTAAAACCTTGCCTATCTGTCCCTTCGACTTTCTGCAAAAGGCTTTTCTCTATTTTCTTTTGGTTTCCAGTTTGTATATTCACTGCTGATTATACTGTATATACACTTTGGACAAAATTGGGTCTTAAGAAACCATGTCAATGAATACTACAACCTGGAGTCCAGACTACTTTACTATGGTCTTCCTGCATACAGGTGACATTCCTACTTTTCGAACACATGAAGAAATTTATAATACTCTATTCTCTGCTATTATTCGTGGTACATTGTTACAGTAGCCGTATGAAGGTTGAGGTTGGGACTCTTGGACACCAACCAGGGCTTAGGCCCCTGTCTAGGTTCCCTCATTGGTGATCCTGCTCTGCTTTCATCATAATACACCCTACACAATGTAATTGAAGAGCACCAAAGCATAGTATGTGTTGGCCAGTACCTGGACTATAGGAGGTCCTCCCCTATAAGGATGAATTGGCAAACAATTGTAACCTCTTTATGAAGATATCTTGGAGGAAGAATAATTGAACAGCTTTTTGGTTCCTCGGGTCCCAATTTTTGTTGTACAGTATAATGGTGATTATTCAGACACACTAAATAGATTCTTACCGGACCCCACACACTGGAAGCCTTCACATCTCTTGTTGTTCCGGCAAAGGCTGCTGGTCACACACGACTCCTCCTCACGGTCTATGATATCACACCGCTCACCACCGAACTGTGGCACTTGGGTCATTTGAGTAAACCGATACTGTGCAAATTAAAAACATTATCAGAAGAGTGTACCTTCCCATTGCCCGTGCCGCTAAAAACAATCTTTGAATAGTGTGTCTGGATATTATAGTAGGAATGTGGGCCCAGATTCACAGAGCGATTACGCCTGTCTAACTGGTGTTAGACAGGAGTAATTTCAAATTTCGCGCGCCGTATCACTAGTTTGAATCCTCAAACCATGATACGGCGGCTTCGGGCTTCGATCCGAGAGGCTTACATCTTCGTACGCCTTCGGATCTACGCTGCGAACTTTTTGCGGCCGCTGGGTGGAGTTTGCGTCGTTTTCAGCGTCGGGGTATGCAAATGAGCTTTTTACGGAGATCCACAAAGTTACGAGCGTCGTTCGCAATCGCATATGTCATTTTTCCGCCACGTAAAGTTAAACCAGCTTTTAGCTGGTCTAACGTTACGCGGCCCATGTTAAGTATGGCCGTCGTTCCCGCGTCGACTTCGTCTTTCAATTTTTTTTTTTTTTTTTTGCGTAAGTCGTCCGGGAATAGGAATGTCCGTAAACGACGCTACTCAAAAAAAAAAATGACGTAACGACGTGATTTCGTGCAATGCACGGCGGGAAATTTCTGAACGGAGCATGCGCAGTTCGATCGCGGCGGGGACACGCTTAATTTAAATGCCTCAAGCCCCCTATTCGCGTATTTTGATTCCGCCGGGAGAAATACACTACGCCGCCGTACCTTACGGGCCAAAATCTCTCTGAATTCCTCCTAGAGCCAGGTAAAGTACGGCGGTGTAGAGTATCTCTGATACTCTGCGGGAATCGAATTCTTGCTGAATCTGGCCCGTGGTTTTTAATGGGTATTGGAATAGGTAGGGGGAATTTATTAAAGTGAATCTAGGCCTAAAACTTTTTTTTTTTAGTTTTGGATAGAGTAGCAAATGGTTAGAACCTGGAAGTGTAAAATAAAAAGATTAGGTCTCCCTGAGGAAGTCATGTGACCAGTGACGTAACGCGTCGGGTGGAGGCTTGTGACGACAGTTCCGGTGGTGTTTTATGGAAGTACGGTGAGGAGGCGTGTGTGTCACTACTCCCATTGCTTTTTACTGCGGTTTTTACCCTTACTTGATGTAAGCAGTTTCTTTTACTAAATAAATGTACTTTTCATTTGGCAATATTTGGCATCAAAACATCGTGGGTAATTCCTGAGTTGTGTCCCAGAAGATCGCTGGCAGGGAGAGGCTGTCTAGGATTAGAGGAGGAATCGCCTAGGTGGCCGAAGATAGAAAGCAGGAAGTGCGACATGAAGTCCCATGAAAAAAAAGGTACCCCCCCCCCCAAAAAAAAAAAATAATTACATGCCAAATGTGGCATGTCAGGGGCGAGGAGTGCTCAAAGCAGAAGTTCCACTTTTTAATGGGAGGGGGAATTTCAGCTGGGGGCATGGGCGTTCGCTCCATAGGGCAAGGGGGGTCGTTTGCCCCCCCTGAAATTGCCAGGGAGAGCCAGGAGCAGGGCCGAACTGGCCCTGGGGGGCGATTTAAGCGGTGACAGCAGCACTCCTCTCCCCTCTAGTTGTCTCTTATTAAGAGTGCCTGTCCCTCTTCTGGAATCAAATCCATTTGTCCCTCATTCCAAAAGGTTCCTCTTTTAGACCTGAAATAAATATACTGTCCATATAGTGTAGTGTTTCAGTCAAGGGAAAGAGGTGCTGTGTAATGTAAAGGGGTCCAGTGATGCAGGGTGCTGTGTAATGTAAAGGGGTCCAGAGGTGCAGGGTGCTGTGTAATGTAAAGGGGTCCAGTGATGCAGGGTGCTGTGTAATGTTAAGGGGTCCAGTGATGCAGGGTGCTGTGTAATGTAAAGGGGTCCAGAGATGCAGGGTGCTGTGTAATGTAAAGAGGTCCAGAGCTGTGAGGTGCTGTGTAATGTAAAGGGGTCCAGAGGTGCAGTTGTGGAGAAGGGGTACACAGTAGTGACAGAGAGATATTGAAAGATGCAGGGGACACAGTGGGGTGTTTTTACATCTTAATGTGGGGGGGGGGGGCGCTTTTAACCCCTGCTAGCGGTCGAAGAAAAGGGTAAAATGCGACTGTGTTTGGCCGCTGCCGAAGCGCCCCCCTCTGAAAAAATGTCAGCGGATGCCCATGCCTGGGGGGGGGGTGGATTTGTCCTGAGAGGAGAGGGAATTTATGCTTAGGGGGTAAGCATACTGACACATAATGTTCATACATTTTTTTGGGGGGGGGGGCGCAGCAAGAAGTGTGAGTTCTCTGTTAAAGCCTCTCTGCCACACTCAGAACTTTCAGTACTCACTCTCTTTTTGGTACATGGGTCACACCCGCTCCAGGATGACCAGCTGCTCATCACGCAGTCTATAGGCGTCGGCTCGTTCGCCACCGATCTCGCCCACCGCTTCTTCGTAAGACCATGGTTGGCTTTACTTCCTTGTAGCTCACAACTACAGAAAATACCAATATAATAGCAACTCTTGTTTGAGAACTGTTACTTTGAGACCATAAATAACACACAGCAAGGTCTACGGTGCCTTGAAAAAGTATTCATACCCCTTGAAATTTCTCACATGTTGTCATGTTACAACCAAAAACATAAATGTATTTTATTGGGATTTTATGTGATAGACCAACACAACGTGTCACATAATTGTGAAGTGGAAGGAAAGTTATACAGTAAATGGTTTTCCAAATTTTTTACAAACAAAAATATCTCGGTCCCCATTTAAGTTCCCATTAAGAATCACTAGCCATAGGACCAGCTCCCGATCTACCGACCAATGTCACATCCAATCACAGCGGTCACATGTTTTCTGATCCGCCCCCCCCCCCCCCCACCCTCGGGCATACAGACCCTATTAGGGAACAAATGTGAGTTTATTGTCACTTTAATAAAACCTTATTATTATTATTAAATATTATTATTATCGTGTTGTATAGCACTGCATAAATTGTTGGTGCTATATAAATTGTGTAAAGTAATATTATTTATCCTCATCAACAATAATAATAATTATTATTATTGTTATTTTATAGCAGTAATATTTAAAGTAAAAAATCCCATATTATTTTCCTGCCCATTTATTAGCTGTCAAAGAAAAACAATTTCTGATGATGGTTTTTAACTACTTTAAACTTTTTAAACTTTTTGACTTTTTACTTGGCATGTACTTTCTGGTTTTCTAAGCAATTGCAATTTTGTCCTAAGCAAATATACCTCTATGTTATCTGTGGTTGTACATAACTATCTATAAATTCTGTAAAATAATAATATTAGTATTCTCATAAATGATAATATTATTAATAAAAATAATTCTGTAACATAATATTATTATCCTTATCAACAAAAATAATAAAACTAATCATTATTATTATTTTATAACAGAAATATTTAAAGAAAGTAATCCCTTATTATTTTCCTGTTCATTAGCCGAAGAAAACCCAATATCACCATTTCTGATGAAGGTCTTTAATTACTTTTTTTTTCTTTTTTTACTTGTCATATACTTTCTTTTTTTCTAAGCAATTGCAATTTTGCCTTAAGCAAATATACCTCTATGTTATCTATGGTTGCACATAACTATATATAAATCCTGTAAACTAATATTATTATTATCCTCATCAATAATAATAATTATTATTATTTTATCTAACAGTAATATTTAAAGGACATACTCCCTTTCTATTTTCCTGTACATGTATTAGCTGCTGAAGAAACCCCAATATCACTATTTCTAATGAAGGTCTTTAACCACTTTTTACTTTTTTATTTTAATTTTTTTATTACTTAGCATGTACTGTACTGTTTTTTTTTTAAGCATTTGCAAATTTGTTCTAAGAAACTACACCTATATGTTAACTATAGATGTACATAACTGTATATAAATTCTGTAAAAAAATATATAATTATCTGCGTCAACAATAATAATAATAATAATAATCATTATTTTATAACAGTAATATTAATAACTTTCTTTTACTTATTTACTTGGCATGTACTTTCTGGTTTTCTAAGCATTTGCAATTTTGTCCTAAGTTACTATACCTCTATGTTATCTATAGATGTACATAACTATATATAAATCCTTTAAAATAATATTGTTATCCTCATTAACAACAACAATCATAATAATAATAATAATTATTAATATTATTATTATTTTATAGCAGTAATATTTAAAGTAAATACTCCCTTACTATTTTCTTGTCCATGTATTAGCTGCCGAAGAAAACCAATATCACAATTTCTTGAACTACTTTAAACTTTTTAACTTTTTTTACTTTTTTACTTGGCATATACTTTCTGGTTTTCTAAGCATTTGCAATTTGGAAAAGATTGGCTCATGTGTGAAGGCATGTAGTTGCCATCATCCCTTTATCAAATGAAAAAAATGAAAACCTCTGATTCATTTTTTTCATTTTTAGCATTTGCAATTTGGTCCTAAGCAACTATACCTCTGTATTATCTATGGTTGTACATAACTATATATTAATCCTTTAAAATAATATTATTATCCTAATCAAAAACAATAATAATAATAATAATAATTATTATTATTATTTCATAGCAGTAATATCTAAAGTAAATACTCCCTTATTATTTTCCTGTCCATTTATTAGCTGCCGAAGAAAACCAATATCACAATTTTTGATGATGGTCTTTAACTACTTTAAACTTTTTAAACTTTTTTTTTACTTTTTTACTTTTTACTTGGCATGTACTTTCTGGTTTTCTAAGCATTTGCAATTTTGTCCTAAGCAAATATACCTCTATGTTATCTATGTTTGTACATAACTATATATAAATCCTGTAAAATAATATTATTATCCTCATCAACAATAATAATAATAAATATAATTATTATTATTATTTCATAGCAGTAATATTTAAAGTAAATACTCCCTTATTATTTTCCTGTCCATTTATTAGCTGCCAAAGAAAACCAATATCACAATTTCT
The DNA here is from genome assembly GCA_029574335.1 of Rana kukunoris. Classification (NCBI taxonomy): domain Eukaryota; kingdom Metazoa; phylum Chordata; class Amphibia; order Anura; family Ranidae; genus Rana; species Rana kukunoris. Next base: position 55,046 of record JAJQKJ010001911.1, on the reverse strand, counting down.
TTAAATACTTTAAAAAAAATGTTTTACTTTTTTTACTTTTTTACTTGGCATGTACTTTCTGGTTTTCTAAGCATTTGCAATTTTGTCCTAAGCAACTATGGGGCAGATTCACATAGAAATGGATTATCGTAGCGTATCAGAAACACACTACGCCGCCGTTTTTTACCTGGCTCTACGTGGAATTCAGGTAGATTTTGTCCAGTAAACGACGGCGGCGTAGTGTATTTCTCCCGTCGCAATCCATATAGACGAGTAGGGGGCGTGAATCATTTAAATTAGGCGCGTTCCCGCGGCGATCGATCTGCGCATGCTCCGTTCGCAAATTTCCCGCCGTGCATTGCGCGAAATCACGTCGTGACGTCATTCGTTGTTTAGGTAGCGTCGTTTACGGGCGATCCTAGTCCCGAACGAGTTACGTAAACAAAAAAAAAAATTAAATAAATTCGAAGCGGGAACGACGGCCATACTTAACATGGGCTACGTAACGTTAGAGCAGCAAAAAGCTGCTCTAACATTACGTACAAAAAAATAGACGAAAGTGATTGCGACGACCACTCGTATCTTCGGGAATCGCCGTAAAAAAACATTTGCATATCCCGACGCATCAAAACGACGCGAACTCCTCCCAGCGGCCGCAAATAGATGGCAGCGTAGATCCGAAGGCTTACGAAGACGTAAGCCTCTCGGATCGAAGCCCGAAGCCGCCGTATCATGGTTTGAGGATTCAAACTAGTGATACGGCGCGCGAAATTTGAAATTACTCCTGTCTAACACCAGTTAGACAGGCGTAATTGCTTTCTGAATCTGGGCCTATACCTCTATGTTATCTATGTTTGTACATAACTATATATAAATCCTGTAAAATAATATTATTATTATCCTAATCAAAACAGCAACAATAATAATAATAATATTTATTATTATTATTATTATTATTATTATTTCATAGCGGTAATATTTAAAGTATATACTTCCTTATTATTTTCCTGTCCATTTTTTAGCTCCCGAAGAAAACCAATATCACACTTTCTGGTGAAGGTTTTTAACTACTTTAAACTTTTTTTTACTTTTTTTAACTTTTTTAGTTGGCATGTACTTTCTGGTTTTCTAAGCATTTGCAATTTTGTCCTAAGCAACTATATAATACCTCTATGTTATATATAGATGTACATAACTATATATAAATCCTTTAAAATAATATTCATGTTATCCTCATTAACAACAACAACAATAATAATTACTATTATTATTTTTTTATAGCAGTAATATTTAAAGTAAATACTCCCTTATTATTTTCCTGTCCATTTGTTTAGCTCCCGAAGAAAACCCATATCACAATTTCTGATGAAGGTTTTTAACTACTTTAAACTCTATTTTACTTTTTTCACTTTTTTAGTTGGCATGTACTTTCTGGTTTTCTAAGCATTTGCAATTTTGTCCCAAGCTACTATATAATACCTCTATGTTATCTATGGTTGGTTGTACATAACTATCTATTTTAGAAATAGCCTCAATTCTAATATCAGCCCCACGTCAAATCAGAAAAAGAGATATTAAATGTGTACTAACCTGGTTAAATAAAAGGCGAAATTCAGTAGGACGGTATAAAATAACATGTTAGAACCGTGCAATGCTCTCTTGGGTTTCAGCCTCCTCTGCTCTCAGAGGTTTATTTGTGTCACACAAAGTAGAAAGTTAAACTAAAGTGACCAAATTCAGCAAGTCCAACATTGTGGACTCAGCCTCTCCCATAGGAATGATATCGGAGCGCCATCTAGTGGTGAAGTGCTGCAATGATCAGTTGTGTCAATATAAAGATCAATAAGAGAGTTCATTATAAATATAACAAAAGCAATGGGGCTGCATTTATTTTTTCAGGCTAAGAATATTTTCAGGAAGTACAGGAAAGTACCTGTTGATCCTGCCAGGAAACTGTGTCTATTGTGCGCTTAAAGCGGTAGTAAACTACACCTGCAAGGCAAAAGGCATAATGAGCTAGTATGCACCGTATACTGGCTCATTACGAAATACTTACCTTAGAACGAGGCGTCGGTATCTCACCCGGTCCATGCTGAGGGATGACATTTTGCCTCGGCATGTTTTCCGGGTATAGCGGCTCCAGCGCTGTGAGTGAGTATACTAAGGTAAATCAGGGTTCTCAGAGCACCCCTTACATCAGAGTTCCCCTTTACACCAAAGGCCACAGTGTTCCCCTTCTTGCATCAGAGTTCTCAGTGTTCCCCCTTAGATCAGGGTTCCCAGAGCATCCCTTATGTTAGAGTCCCCAGAGTTCTCCCTTACATCAGAGTCTGCAGAATCCCCCCCCCTTACTGTGAAAAGGGAACTCTGCAGGTTCACATGTAAAATGTACAGTGAAGGGGAACTCTGAGTACACTAAAGTAAATCAGGCTTCTCAGAGCACCCCTTACATCAGTGTTCCCCTTTACACCTCTCCATACATCAGAGTTCTTAGTGTTCCCTCTCCATCCCTGTCTGTGACTGAAGTCTCCCCCTTCTCTCTCCGGCCTCTGAGTGAGTACAATAAGATAAATCAGGGTTCTCAGAGCACCCTTTACATCACAGTTCCCTTTTACATCAGAGGACACAGTGTTCCCCCCTTACATCAGAGTCTTCTCCTTGCATCTCTTATGTCAGAGTTCTCAGGGTTACCCCCTTATATCAGGGTTCCCAGAGCATGTTAGAGTTCCCAGAATTCTCCCTTACATCAGAGTCTGCAGGGTCCCCCCTTACAGTGAAAGGGAACTCTGCGAGTTCAGAAGTAACAGGGGAAGTCTGTGGACTTTTATATAAAAGGGGAATCTTGTGATTTACTTCATATGATTAGAAATGTTATTTATTAGCCAAATATATGCATAAAAAAAAATAGCTGTGTGCCGCTAAAATGTTTGGGTTTGACTTGCAGAAAAGGAGGCAACCCTACTGGGGGGGGGGGCAGAGAGATGATGCCGGCAAGAGCAATTTGGCCACACTCACTGTTCGCTATGGCACACCATGCCCACCGCATTACTACTCTCCTTGGGGGCACCCGAAGGTGTCCCAGGCCGCTAAAGTGTTCCGGTTTGGCGAAAAGGTGGCGACCCTAAGATGGGATTGCACAGTTACAGGTTCAAAGACTTGACAAGTACAGTAAAACCTTGGATTGAGAGTGACTTGGTTTGAGAGCGTTTTTGCAAGACAAGCAAAATTGTTGCCTTGATAGACAAGCGATGTCTTGATATAAGAGTAGCGTCATGTCACAACTGAGTATAAAACTGAAGAGAGGATCCTCTAAGTGTAGCAATATGGTTACATGTAATGAAGATGCAACATTTAGCAACTTATTACTACACTTAGAGGCGCCTCTCTTCTCTTTTATACTCAGCTGTGACATGACGCTACTTGTATATCAAGACATCGCTTGTATATCAAGGCAAAATTTATTAAACAATTTTGCTTGTCTTGCAAAAACGCTCTCAAACCAAGTCACTCTCAATCCAAGGTTTTACTGTACTTGTCAAGTCTTTGAACCTGTAACTGTGCAATCCCACCTTAGGGAGGCTTCCATTGGTGGACGGACATTTTATGGTCACACAACCAATCACATCGCTATAATCTTTTTATATGGACTATAAACTGAAGGATTTATGAATAAATCAGTGGTGGTGCGTCCATAGAGGGCGCAGGAGCGGCACCCCCTCTCTCTCCTGCACCCCCACTGAATACAATACATAGATTCATGCATTGCATTTTACAGGGCACAGTGGCAAAAATTGATGGACACAGTGGTTACAGTTGATGGGCACAGTGGTGAAAATTGATGTCACAGTGGCTGTGTTTGGCATGGCACATTGATGACAATTGATGGGCACAGTGGAAACAATCGATGACATAGTGGCTGCATTTGATGGCATGGCACAGTGGTGACAATTGATGGGCACAGTGGCTGCGTTTGATGGCATTGCACAGTGGCTGCATTTGATGGCACAGTGGCGACAATTGATGGCACAGTGGCTGCGCTTGATGGCATGGCACAGTGGTGACAATTGATGGCACAGTGGTGACAATTGATGGCACAGTGGCGACAACTGATGGCACAGTGGCGACAATTGATGGCACAGTGGCTGCGTTTGATGGCATGGCACAGTGGTGACAATTGATGGCACAGTGGCTGCGTTTGATGGCATGGCACAGTGGTGACAATTGATGGGCACAGTGGCTGCGTTTGATGGCACAGTGGCTACAATTGATGGCACAGTGGTGACAATTGATGGCACAGTGGTGATTGATGGCACAGTGGCTGCATTTGATGGCATGGCACAGTGGTGACAATTGATGGCACAGTGGTGACAATTGATGGCACAGTGGCGACAACTGATGGCACAATGGCGACAATTGATGGCATGGCACAGTGGTGACAATTGATGGCACAGTGGCTGCGTTTGATGGCATGGCACAGTGGTGACAATTGATGGCACAGTGGGGACATTTGATGGCACAGTGGCTGCGTTTGATGGCACAGTGGTGACAATTGATGGCACAGTGGTGACAATTGATGGCACAGTGGCTGCGTTTGATGGCACAGTGGTGACAATTGATGGCACAGTGAGGACATTTGATGGCACAGTGGCTGCGTTTGATGGCATGGCACAGTGGTGACAATTGATGGCACAGTGGCTGCGTTTGATGGCATGGCACAGTGGTGACAATTGATGGCACAGTGGCTGCGTTTGATGGCACAGTGGCGACAATTGATGGCATGGCACAGTGGTGACAATTGATGGACACAGTAGCTGCGTTTGATGGGCACAGTGAGGCTGCAATTGTTTTTTTTTTTTTCCGTTGGTTTGTGCCCCCCCTTCCCCCCAAAACAAATCATTTGAGTTTCCATCATTTTTTGTGGGGAAATTTGCTTTGATATACAAGTGCTTTGGATTACAAGCGTGTTTCTAGAATGAATTATGCTCGCAATCCAAGGTTTTACTGTATTCAAAGTGAATGGCGCTGCAGCACCCCGCAGTGCTTGGGCTACTGCAGGTCGGCCCTAATAAGCGGTTACCGCAATGGGCGCTCAATCTGTGGCCCCTCCAGCTGTCGCAAGTCCCATCATGCATCAGCCTTTGGAAGTCATTCTTCTAATGGACAGCCTTGCAATGCCTCATGGGACTTGTAGTTCTGCAACAGCTGGAGGGCCGCAGGTTGAGCACCCTGAACGGGCCATGACGGGGAGTAGCTATTGTGATGACTTAGAAAAGTCGGTGGCAGTGAGCGAACCTTAATGTGGAGGAATGTGCGAATATTTGGGCAGGAATAGGTGGAGATGGGAGCTGTGTGTGTGTGTGTGTGGGGGGGGGGGGGGGGGCATTGTGCATCCAATCAAATGAAATATTTGCTGAGCTCACAACAAAGGGAATGTCTGCAATCTGTTTGTATGGACTTAGACTGGAGAGGTTAAATATTGACAGCTTACGGGAAGACTTTTTTGACTTCACTGTTTTGTGTTAAAATTGAGTAGATCGGCAAATATCAGATAAAGGAACACAATGAGGAATTTCCCAACCAGGGAGGCCACAAAGGTTTAGGACCCAGAACTAGAAGATACAATATATTGTAACAATGTATGGGGGGGAGTCCGAAAATTCTCTCTACAACTTCAATTGCATGTTAATGTTTACTTCCAGATACTGAATTGTTATTTAGATAACAAAACTGATAAAGTAGAACCTGGATAATCTTACAGATGCAATGCTTAGGATAAGAGAGGCAGTTCACTTGTGTAGGGATCTGCTGCCCTCTACTGTCTGTAATTGTAAATGCATGTGCTTCTATTATACATATCTGGGGAAATTCTGGCACTTCCCTCCTACATTTAAAACAAAAATCATGGGCCAGATTCAGAGAAGGGGGTAGGGCCGCCATCAGGAATTTTGGGGCCCCTTACACAGCTTCAGGCATGGGCCCCTGGAGCCTTTACAAAAAGAAGAAATAAGGAAAGCTCCCTGGGGACCTCTGTGCCCTTTAATAAAAAGAAAAAAAGAGAGAATATATATATATATATATATATATATATATATATATATATATATATATATATATTTTTTTTTTAAAAGGGGCCCCGGGGACCTTATTTTTTTTTTTTTTATAAAAGGAAATTACAAAAAAAGGGGGCTTTTCGTTCGGGACCTCTGGGCCCTTTAATAAAAAGAAACCTCTGGGCCCTTTAATAAAAAGAAACCTCTGGGCCCTTTAAAAAAAAATATATATATATAAAAAAAGAAATAAACATTTATATATAAAAAAAAAAAACAAGGGGGTTGCCTTCCAGGGCCCTGGGGACCTCTGGGCCCTTTAATAAAAATAAAAATATAAAAAAATATATAAACAAAAATAAAAAATACAATTATAAAAAAAGGGGGTTTGACACATGGGGCCCTGGGGACCTCTGAGCCCTTTAATAAAAATACATCTATATATTAAAAAAAAAAAAGAAATAATATAAAAAAAGTAAAAAAAAAAATATAAAAAAGGAGGATTGTCATCCTAAAATAAAAGAAATAAAAAAATATATAAAAAATATATTTTTTTTTTATAAAAAAAAAAGGGGGGGTTGTCATCTTGGGCCCTGGGGATCTCCAGGTCCCTGTGGACCTCCGGACCTCAAAAAAAAAAAAAATTGTCCCTTTAATAAAAAATAAAATAAAAATATATTAAAATATATTTTTAAACAAAATATATATATATATTTTTTATAAAAAAATAAATAAAAAAGAGGGGGTTGCCATCTTGGGCCCTGGTGGCCTACGGGCCCCTAGACCCCTAAAAAAAATGGCCCTTTAATAAAAAAATAAGATAAAAATATATTAAAAAATATATATATTTTTTTATAGAAAATAAATAAAAAAAAGGGGGGTTGCCATCCAGTGCCCTGGGGGCCTCCGGGCCCCTGTGGACCTCCGGACCTCTAAAAAAAAAAAAAAAAAAGAAAAAAAATTGGCCCTTGAATAAAAAATAAAAGAAAAATATATAAAAAAAATATATTTATTTATAAAAAAATATTTTTTTATATAAAAACAAAAAGAAATAAAAGGGCTTGACATCTGGGGTCCTGGTGGTCTCTGGGCCCCTGGGGACCTCCGGACCTCTAAAAAAAAAAAAGAAAAAAAAATTGTCCCTTTAATAAAAAAATAAAATAAAAATATATTAAAAAATATATTTTTTTATAAAAAAATATATTTTTTTATAAAAAAAAGGGCTTGCCATCTGGGGTCCTTGGTGGCCTACGGGCCCCTAGACACCTAAAAAAATGGCCCTTTAATAAAAAAAAATAAGATAAAAATATATTAAAAAATATATATATTTTTTTATAGAAAATAAATAAAAAAAGGGGGGTTGCCATCCAGTGCCCTGGGGGCCTCCGGGCCCCATGTGGACCTCCGGACCTCTAAAAAAAAAAATAAAAGAAAAAAAATTGTCCCTTGAATAAAAAATAAAAGAAAAATATATAAAAAAATATATTTATTTATAAAAAAATATTTTTTTATATAAAAACAAAAAGAAATAAAAGGGCTTGCCATCTGGGGTCCTGGTGGTCTCCGGGCCCCTGGGGACCTCCGGACCTCTAAAAAAAATAAAAGAAAAAATTGTCCCTTTAATAAAAAAATAAAATAAAAATATATTAAAAAAATATATTTTTTTTATAAAAAAATATATTTTTTTATAAAAAAAAGGGCTTGCCATCTGGGGTCCTTCGTGGCCTACGGGCCCCTAGACACCTAAAAAAATGTCCCTTTAATAAAAAAATAAAATAAAAATATATTAAAAAATATAAATATTTCTTCATAGAAAATAAATAAAAAAGGGGGGGGTTGCCATCCGGTGCCCTGGGGGCCTCCGGGCCCCTGTGGACCTCCGGACCTCTAAAAAAAAATAAAAGAAAAAAATTGGCCCTTTAATAAAAAATAAAATAAAAATATATTAAAAAAATATATTTTTTTTATAAAAAAATATATTTTTTTATAAAAAAAAAAGAAAAAAAGGGCTTGCCATCTGGGGCCCTGGTGGCCTCCGGGCCCCTGGGGACCTCCTGACCTCTAAAAAAAAATAAAAGAAAAAAAATTGACCCTTTAATAAAAAATAAAAGAAAAATATATTAAAAAATATATTTTTTTTATAAATGAATATATTTTTTTATAAAAAATATATTTTTTTTTTTATAAAAAAAAGGGCTTGCCATCTGGGCAAGGGTGGCTCCCATCCGGGCCCCTGGGGACCCCCGGGCCCCTTACAGGTGTAATGCCTGTACCCCCCTGATGGTGGCCCTGGAAGGGGGGGGGGGCGTAAATTTGTGCAGGCGTAGCGTATGCTAAACGTATGTACATGCTAGAATCGATTTACTTTTTTTGATCGCATTATATTGATACCCTATGCCTCCCTTGTAAATATTCCTCATACCTATGTTATTATATAATCATTAAAAGTTTTATTACTATATACTTTGGATTTACCAATGAGCCAGCGTGTTCACTTTAGTCTCTCTAGTTTTCGGCTCTCTATGTCTGAAAAATCTTTTCTCTATATGCAGTTGAGACTGAACCTCTGATCTCTAACATAGGAATTATTCTAATAGCCTCCTTTCTTTTACCTAAAATGTAGCGTATGCTCTTTACGCTACGCCTCCGCAACTTTTATGGGCAAGTGCCTTATTCAGAAAGCACTTGCTCCATAAGTTGCGGCGGCGTAGCGTAAAGTGGCCGGCGTAAGGGCGCCTAATTCAAATTAGTCATGTGGGGGCGTGATTCATGTAAATGAATCATGACCCCACGTCATTTTCGTTTTTTCCTGAACGGCGCATACGCTGTCCGTGGACGTATCCCAGTGCGCATGCGTCAAATCACGTTGCAAGATGTCAATGTAAACGACGTGAACGTAACTTACGTCCAGCCGCATTACCGAACGATTTACGCAAACGACGTAAACGGCGTACAATTCGACGCTGTCCCGACGTCCATACTTAACATTGGCTGCGCCTCCTATAGCAGGGGTAACTTTACACCGGACTAACGCTTACGCAAACGACGTAAAATACGACGCCCGGCCGCAAGTACGTTCGTGAATCGGCGTATCTCCCTAATTTACATATTCTACGGAAGCGCCACCTAGCGGCCAGCGTAAATATGCAACAAAGATACGACGGTGTAACAGACTTACGCCGCTCGTATATTGGCTGAATTCTGGCGTATCTGGTTTTCTGAATACAGAAAAAAGATACGCCGGTGCAGAATAGACTTTACGTGGCGTATTTATAGATCTGAATCTGGCCCCATATATTTTTTTGGTGGAAAATCACATGATATTTGTTTCTTTAGCAGAGACCCTGGGGCAGGCAGTGATAGCAAACCTTGTCACCCCAGATGTTTTGGAACTACATTTCCCATGATGCGCCACTACACAGCAGAGTGCATGAGCATCAAACTCCAGTATTGCTAGGTTATGAATATTTTGGCCAACCACTAGGAGACGTATTGCCAGTGGTGCATGCTTAATAGCATCATGGGCCCCTGGGCAAAGTAATGCTCTGGGGCCCCAACAATGAAGACAGTGCAGGTAAACAGACATCATGTAGGTAGGAGGCAGGGGATATCTAGGGTGTAGAGGGGTCAGAGTGCTGGGGGCATATATGGGATGTAGAGGGGCAGCCCGGGCTCAAGGACCAGCTGCTTTGGGGAAAGGGCAGGGGCCCCCTATGCTAAGGTGACCAGATTTTTAAAATGAAATCCGGGACATATTTTTTTTACTAGTAATGGCAGCAATCAGCGACTCTCTGCCCGTCTCCACCGCCGCCTGCCTCATAGCCTGTCAAGTCTCACTCTCCGGGCCTTGGCTACTACTGGATGGGGTGCGGAGCAAGATCCCTCCACCAGGGACTTGGCCGGGACTTGAGCCAAGACAGAAGAACAGAAGTGGAGCTGAAGGGGCATGCACCCGAAACTGAAGAAATATTCCCTCTGCACTGACCAGCACATGATCATCAGAAAGGGGCACAGATAATGGAAACCCCCCCCCCCCCTAAGCTAGTAGGAGCGGCGGAGTGGAGATGTGTAATTCAGATTTTTTTTTTCTTATTCTGCACTGACTGTCTTTGAAATTGCCCCAGTCCCTGTTCAAATCCAATCTGGGGACAAAACCGGGGACAGACTTGGTCTGGGGACAGTGTCCTCAATCCGGGGACTGTCCCCTGAAACAGGGGATGTCTGGTCACCCTACCCTATGCAGCTGGGGCCCCTGGGCAGTGCCCAGGTGTGCCCTCTCATCAGGGGTGTATTTAGGTTTTGTGCTGCCCTAGGCCTGACTAAACTTGTGCACCCCCTAATTTAAATACGACCCACCCCTTTCTGTCAAGGCCACACCCCTTGCGGTTTAAGACCCACCCTGAAATTTTCAAGCGGGGACACTAGTTCTGATGGCCTGGGGGGGGGGGGGGCCCAATGGATTCCCTTAATTTGCACAGATTTCCTCTCACTTCCTGTTTGGCTATGAGACAGGAAGTGAAGGGATGGTAAAAAATTTGAAGCAATGCCCCCTCCCCCCCCCCACAGTTGCAGAATGCCAACCACCCACATACTGGAAGCAGCGCGGCCGATTTATGGGGGTGCTAAACTAATTTGCCTAACAGTGTAGTGCAAGCCGGCGGGGACACTGTCCGTGCTGCCCCCCTGCAAAGTGCTGCCCTAGGCCTGGGCCTTGTTGGTCTAGGCCAGGATACAGAATTGCCTCTCATTAAGACAGCCCTGGTGCAAGCTAGGAGAGGATATAGGAGGATATAGAAATTTGGGTAAAGCCTCGTACACACGCTCGGTTTTCTCGGCAAGAAACAGCAAGAAAACTGCTGGCAGAGCTTTCTTGCCGAGTACACCGTGTGTGTGTACGAGGCTTTCAGGTTTCTCGTCAAGAAAACTGCCCAGAATCTAGACGAGAAATTTTCTCGTTGTGATTCTCTGCAGTGTTTTCCTGCCGAGAAACCCAAGCGTGTGTATACTTACCTCTCCATGGAAGCCTGCGCATGCTCAAAATGACTTTGACGCATGCGCAGTAGCTTCCAAGGCACTGGACACCCTTAACTTGACTATTGGCCCCCACCGGGTTCTACTTCTATCATACTAGCCACCCTTCTATCTTGGCATTCCTGGTAGAATTAATAAAGGAAGTGTTTAGACTCTTTTTGGCCCCATCAGCTTGTAAAGCTTTCCAAACCATCCTGCACAGATTTGCATCATTTCCTGCTCCTAGAATTCTCATATTTTAGAACTTGGTTTGGATTCCTGTTTAACATTTAGAGCAGGGGTGGCAAACTCAAATTCATCGGGGGCCTCATCAGCAGTTTGGTTGCCCTCAAAGGGCCGGTTGTATCTGCACTCCACCATAGTGTTCAGTCTGAGCAGTCTCCAAGTTTTCTTGCGCTGCATATGGACGCAGTGCAGGGTTCAGGAGTGCGAAGCACATTATTTCTAATATTACATTCTAATATAAAATAAAATCATTCAACTCACCATAATGCAGAATCAGTGGAAGCCCGGAGTCTCTCCTTGCATCAAGCGTCCCCACCAGCCGAGTCCCCCTTTTACATCGGCGTCCCCACCAGCCGAGTCCCCCTTTACATCAGGCGTCCCCCCTTACATGAGCCGAGTGCCCCCTTACATGAGCCGAGTGCCCCCTTACATGAGCCGAGTGCCCCCTTAAATGAGCCGAGTGCCCCCCTTACATGAGCCGAGTGCCCCCCTTACATGAGCCGAGTGCCCCCCCCCCCCCCTTACATGAGCCGAGTCCCCCCCCCCCTTACATGAGCCGAGTCCCCCCCCCTTACATGAGCCGCGTTCCCCCTTTACATCAGGAGTCCCCCAGCATCCGAGTTCCCCACCAGCAGACTCTCTCCGGTCTTCAAGAAAATGGCGGCCGGCAGAGACATTGTCTCTGCCCGGCCGCGGACCTCTAGCGGCGGCGACGGCGGACTTCAAGAAAATGGCGGCCGGCGGAGACATTGTCTCTGCCCGGCCGCAGACCTCTAGCGGCAGCGACGGCGGTGGTCTTCAAGAAAATGGCGTCCGGCAGAGACATTGTCTCTGCCCGGCCGTGGATGCCAGCAATATAAAAAAAATCAGATGAGAGATATCCGCCCTGCTGACAGGGCCTGCTGCGCGGGCCACATCACAAGGCCTGGCGGGCCGGATTCGGCCCGCGGGCCTTGTGTTTGCCACCCCTGATTTAGAGGGTTCTCAAATTTGTAAAGATTTTGTCTGAACCACAACTGATCAAACATTTCATAGATTTGATTATCTCTACTTGACAAGTGTTTTAACCCTTCCGCACACCATCTAGAACAGGGGTCTCCCTGGGGTGAGTTTACTGTCCATCAGACTTTGAGTGGCCAGCATGAGTAGAAAATGCCCTGAAGTCAATGGGAGTAAACAATGCCCATCATTGATACTAGCGGGGGGAATAGTGTCTCATTGTTGGTATCAGGGGAAGGAATAGTCCCCCATTATTGCTATCAGTAGGAAATATAGTGGGCTGCCATTGGTGTCAGTGGGAAGAATAGCGCCCCATTGTTGGGGTGAATGGGTAGGAATAGTGCTCTATTGTTGGGGTCAATGGTTAGGGAGGAATAGTGCCTTATTGTTGGGGAGAATGGGTAAGAATAGTGCCTTGTTGTTGGGTGAGTGGGTAGGAAAGTACCTCATGTTAGGGTCAATGGGAATAGTACCCTATTTTTGGGCTCAATGGGTAGAAATAGTGCCCTATTGTTGGGGTCAATGGGTAGAAATAGTGCCCTATTGTTGTGATCAACAGGTAGGAATAGTGCCTTGTTGTTGGGGTCAATGGGTAGGAATAGTGCCTTATTGTTGGGGTGAATGGGTAAAAATAGTGCCCTATTGTTGGGGTCAATGGTTAGGGAGGAATAGTGCCTTATTGTTGGGGTGAATGGGTAAGAATAGTGCCTTGTTGTTGGGGTGAGTGGGTAGGAAAGTACCTCATGTTCGGGTCAATGGGAATAGTACCCTATTGTTGGGGTCAATGGGGTCAATGGGTAGAAATAGTGCCCTATTGTTGTGATCAACAGGTAGGAATAGTGCCTTGTTGTTGGGGTCAATGGGTAGGAATAGTGCCTTATTGTTGGGATGAATGGGTAAGAATAGTACCCTATTTTTGGGATGAATGGGTAGGAATAGTGCCTTATTTTTTGGGTAATTGGGTAGGAATAGTGCCCCATTGTTGTGGTCAATGGGTCAGAATAGTGCCCTATTGTTGTGGTCAATGGGTAAGAATAGTGCCCTATTGTTGGGGTCAATGGTTAGGGAGGAATAGTGCCTTATTGTTGGGGTGAATGGGTAAGAATAGTGCCTTGTTGTTGGGGTGAGTGGGTAGGAAAGTACCTCATGTTGGGGTCAATGGGAATAGTACCCTATTTTTGGGCTCAATGGGTAGAAATAGTGCCCTATTGTTGGGGTCAATGGGTAGAAATAGTGCCCTATTGTTGTGATCAACAGGTAGGAATAGTGCCTTGTTGTTGGGGTCAATGGGTAGGAATAGTGCCTTATTGTTGGGATGAATGGGTAAGAATAGTACCCTATTTTTGGGATGAATGGGTAGGAATAGTGCCTTATTTTTTGGGTAATTGGGTAGGAATAGTGCCCTATTGTTGTGGTCAATGGGTAAGAATAGTGCCCTATTGTTGGGGTCAATGGTTAGGGAGGAATAGTGCCTTATTGTTGGGGTGAATGGGTAAGAATAGTGCCTTGTTGTTGGGGTGAGTGGGTAGGAAAGTACCTCATGTTAGGGTCAATGGGAATAGTACCCTATTTTTGGGCTCAATGGGTAGAAATAGTGCCCTATTGTTGGGGTCAATGGGTAGAAATAGTGCCCTATTGTTGTGATCAACAGGTAGGAATAGTGCCTTGTTGTTGGGGTCAATGGGTAGGAATAGTGCCTTATTGTTGGGGTGAATGGGTAAAAATAGTGCCCTATTGTTGGGGTCAATGGTTAGGGAGGAATAGTGCCTTATTGTTGGGGTGAATGGGTAAGAATAGTGCCTTGTTGGGGTGAGTGGGTAGGAAAGTACCTCATGTTGGGGTCAATGGGAATAGTACCCTATTTTTGGGCTCAATGGGTAGAAATAGTGCCCTATTTTTGGGGTCAATGGGTAGAAATAGTGCCCTATTGTTGTGATCAACAGGTAGGAATAGTGCCTTGTTGTTGGGGTCAATGGGTAGGAATAGTGCCTTATTGTTGGGATGAATGGGTAAGAATAGTACCCTATTTTTGGGATGAATGGGTAGGAATAGTGCCTTATTTTTTGGGTAATTGGGTAGGAATAGTGGCCCATTGTTGTGGTCAATGGGTCAGAATAGTGCCCTATTGTTGTGGTCAATGGGTAAGAATAATGCCTTATTGTTGGGGTCAATGGGTAAGAATAGTGCCCTAATTTTGGGGAGAATGGGTAGGAATAGTGCCCTATTTGTGGGATGAATGGGGTAGGAATAGTGCCTTATTATTGGGGTCAATGGGTAGAAATAGTGCCTTATTGTTGGGGTCAATGGGTAAGAATAGTGCCCTATTATTGGGGTCAATGGGTAGAAATAGTGCCCTATTGTTGGGGTCAATGGGTAGGAATAGTGTCTTATTGTTGGGGTGAAAGGGTAGCATAAGCGCCTTATTGTTGGGGTCAATGGGTAGAAATAGTGCCCTATTTTTGGGGTGATTGGGTACGAATAGTGCCCTATTGTTTGGGTCAGTGGTTCGGAATAGTGCCCTATTTTTGGCGTGATTGGGTAGGAATAGTACCCTATTTTTGGGATAAATGGGCAGGAATAGTGCCCTATTGTTGGGGTAAATGGGTATAAATCGTGCTCTATTGTTGTGATCAATGGGTAGGAATAGTGCCTTGTTGTTGGGGTGAATGGGTAGCAATAGCGCCTTATTGTTGGGGTAAATGGGTATGTAGCACCCCCTTACTTTCAGTATGGGTACTACGCTAAAGTTAGTTGGAATAAGAGAGTTACATTGCTCCCATTCATGATTTACCTAAATTGTGACCTCTGTCATTCCAGAAAGGTCCACTGGGTCAGTCTGCATTCTAGGGATGTGGTATCATCTCTGGTCGGCAGTTGGCGCCAGAGGGGTTTCTGGCAGACCAAGTCTTCCCTAGCAGCCAATTGGAGGAGTTCTTCCCTCGTGGGGCGTGCTGGGGAAGGGTATATCTGTCATGTGTTCTAAAATCTTCGTGGGGTCCCGGTTCCAGATGCGGCATCCACCTCTAGGGTGCGTGCATCCATGGACCCCGCCGGCGTGGCCCACCTGGCCAAGCTTACAGGCTTCACCAAGCCTCAACCGGAGGCGAAAGGGGACCCCAGTGCCTTGCTGGGTTCCCAGTTCTATTGAAAGGATCCTAGGCTGGGTGCCGTGCGATTGGAGGATCGGCCAGAGGAGGACCCGGAGGCAGGTTGTCCGGCAGAGCTTAAACGAACCAATTGGGATCTGGTGACCGTGATGCTACAGGTACACTTTACTGTCTCCAGGTGACCTGGGCTAGAGTCTACTGGAAGGATTCGCCCTGTTCACCATCCAACAGAAGTTGACACCACTGAGGGCAAGTCTCAAATCACTCCCCAGCACATATCCCCATACCACCCTCCCTTCTCCTATCACTTAATTCGTTCACCTCATATCTGCCTGCCCCCCTCCTTACCTCCTGGTTAATGTGTCCTCTCTCTCTCTCTCACTAAAGTTGTCCCACATACCAGCAGCACAGCTCTCTCGGTTGTGTCTCTCCTCAGCTCCTCCTCCTGGCTGTGTACACAGGAACATTGAGCCGCCCCCCACAAAGTGCCGCCCTAGGCCTGGGCCTTGTTGGCCTAGGCCATAATACATCTCTGTCCTTCGGGGGTAGTGCTACACGTAGGAATAGTGCTCTATTTGTTGGGGTTAATGGGTAGCAATAGTGCCTTATTGTTGGGGTGAATGGGTAGGAATAATGTCCTATTATTGGTATCAGGGACAGGAATTCTGCCCCATTGTTGGTGTTAGCCGAAGGAATAGTGCCCCAAGAGCCTGACAAAGGCAAGCAAAGGGCCACATCTGGCCCTCAGGCCACAGTTTGGAGACCACTGATCTAAAACAACAGATACACTTTAAAGTGAACCTGACCTGGCCCTTCAAAATTTTGAAGGTAACAGTGTTTTGTGCTTCCAAACCAGCCAACAGTTCAAAGATCTAAAAAAAAATTCTGTCTGTATCCCCATTGGTGTCCTAAAAAGATACACGAGTCAGAGGGAGGAACCACGGCATGACCAGGAAATCAACAATATCTCAGAATCAATGGCGGCCTCTCTTCACGACAACGGATCGGAAGCAGTGCGGCGCCGGGATCGGCGAGAGTTAACCATCATCTTTGCAGAAAAGGCCTTTTATTTTAAACATTTATTTTAGTGACAGAATCATTTTATAGTAACAATGTAAAATGTAGGACATCACCAATGGACTGAAAATAATAAATTATAATTTTTCCAGAATCCGAGATGAAATTTGTCCTTTATACGCGGGAGAAAAGTCAAGTTATCGTTCAGCCAGAGCCGGGCAGTAATTCCTGTTTATGGCCAATCGGTGTCAGTGAACATTGAAGGTTTTATGGATTTGATTGATCTGAACCATCTCTGAGCAAAGACGAAAAATAGAAAAAACCTAATAGTGGCCAAACAGATCAAAGATTAAAAAGAGTACGAATGTCAGACGTGTTTTTGAGGGAATATGAAAGTATTTTTTTTAGGGGTGTACTCTACAAGCTCACAGTTTTCTAAAATCTTTCTGTCATCAGGAGGTCCACCGTAGAATATCTGGTGTTGGACAGGGCCGCCATCAGGGGGGTTAAGGCATTACACATGTAAGGGGCCCAGCTGGCCCCCCTCCCGTGTTTTTTTAATGTTTTTTTTTTTTTTTTTGCAATACCCCTTCTAGGGGCTCGATGGTCCTCAGGGCCCCTTACATGCCTGGCTGCCCCCCTCCCGTTTTTTGTTTTTAAGGGGGGCCCAGCTGGCCCCCCCCCCCCCCCCTCCAGTTTTTTTTTTATGTTTTTTTATTTTTTTTATTACACCTCTAAGGGTTTTGATGGTCCCCAGGGCCCCTTACATGCCCGGCTGGCCCCCTCCCATTTTTATTTTTTATTTTGCATTACACTTGTAAAGGGCCCAATGGTCCCCAGGGGGCCCACCTGGACCCCCTAATGTTTTATTTTTTTTGCATTGCACCTCTAAGGGGCTTGATGGTCCCCAGGGCCCCTTACATGCCTGGCTGGCCCCCTCTCATTTTTTCTTTATTATTTATTTATTTTTTGAATTACACCTGTAAAGGGCCCAATGGTCCCCAGGGGCCCAGCTGGCCCCCCTCCTGTTTTTTTTTTATTTTTTTATTACACCTCTAAGGGGCTTGATCGTCCCCAGGGCCCCTTACATGCCCGGCTGGCCCCCTCCCATTTTTTTTTGCATTACACCTGTAAAGAGCCCAATGGTCCCCAGGGGGCCACCTGGACCCCCTCCTGTTTTTTTTATGTATTTTTTTTGCATTGCACCTCTAAGGGGCTTGATGGTCCCCAGGACCCCTTACATGCCTGGCTGCCCCCCCCCATCTTTTTCTTTATTATTTATTTATTTTTTGCATTACACCTGTAAAGGGCCCAATGGTCCCCAGGGGGCCCATCTGGCCCCCCTCCTGTTTTTTTTGTTCATGTTTTTTTCCTGCATTACACCTCTAAGGGGCTTGATCTTCCCCAGGGCCCCTTACATGCCCGGCTGGCCCCCCCTCTTGTTCTTTGTTTTTAATTTGTATTTATTTTTTGCATTACACCTGTAAGGGGCCCAATGGTCCCCAGGGTCTGATGGTTGCAAGCCCCCCCCCCCCCACACTTATTATCTCGCATCAGGAGAGAGGAAATTACACTTGTTTTTTTTTTCAGTCAGCACCCCCCCTCCTCCCGGTTCTCTTCTCCAGGGGGGCCCTGCATAAAGCTGTGTAAGGGACCCCCCCAAAATTTGTGATTGCTGCACCCTGGTGTTGGATAGTCTGTTCTGCTTGTTGTTACCTTGGCGCTGGCCCAAAGGAGGCAACTTCCTGAGGAGCGATGGGCATAGGTTGGCACGTATCACGGGTACAAACTGGGGGGGGGGCACGGCGATCACCTGGAGCCCAGCGGTGGTCAGCACAGGGATGAGCTAGAGTGAGGAGAACACCAAGGACAAGAAAGATAAGCCATGGATTGCCACATTCCCATCCACGGGGGACACAGAACCCGGTCACACCACCTCTGCTGGGCCTGTACACCTCACATTCTAATCATCATTGGAGTTTGCTTCTGCTATCAACAATCAAGTTCCGGGGGGGGGGGGGGGTTGGGGCGTAGGGGGATTGAGGGGGCCAGGTTTGCTTGCTGCCCCCCTCAAAAAAGATTGAGCTCCAGCTGCCACTGTTGGGATGTGAACCCAGGACCTCTGCTGTGTCTGGCAGCAACTCTTCTAGCCAAGCCACCTGAGATGCTGGACAGTTCCCTTTGGATTCTTCAGACCAGGGTTCTCCAAACTGCGGCCTTGGGGCTGGATACGACCCTTTGCTTGGCTTTATACGGCCCTTGGGACCCTCTTCGATCCAATAACACCAACAATGAGGCACTATTCCTCCAACTGACACCATCAAAAGGGCACAGTTCCTTCCATTGAAACCAATGATGGGGCACAAGCACAATTTTTTTCATTGTCACCAACGATGGGCTACTACTCCTCCCACTGACACCAAAGATATTGTATTGTTTATTCCCACCGGACACCTGTTTTTTTCTACTCCTAATGGCCCTAGTCCAGGCCCCCTAAAGTCTGAAGGACAGTAAACTGGCCCTTTGTTTAAAAAGTTTGAAGACCACTGCTTTAGACAATCTTGTCTTGTACCTTATTTTTAAATGAACCTTTGAACCCCTTGCTCCTTCCATGAACTTTCTAAGTCATTAACTTTAAGCCTTACCTTTGTGCTTCCTGTTTGCCAGATTATTGTGCTCACTTCAGCCAATATCTCGCTCTTGTCTCTCCTGCTGCCGTCCATATCTTCACTACCGCTCGTTACCGACCTTTGGCTTGCTCCTCGAGTATGCTTCTGTTTGATCCCAACCTGCAGCTACTTGTTACCAACCTTTGGCTTGTTTACTGGCTATGCTTTTGCTTGATGTTTACCTGCTATATCTTCTACTGGACCCGGCTTGCTTACCTATTGGTGGAGCGATCCTCAGGACCGTGACCTGGTACTAACACGCAGCAAAACCCATCTCCACCATTTGGTGCTCTGGTGAACACCGGTTAGTGCTTAGACCCCGCGCCTCAGGTGAGCCTGTGTCATCCGCCAGGGTTGCCTACTTGTGTATTCATCCTGTTGACCTCTGTACTGCTATAGCTACTGGACTTCAAGCCTGACTCTTAACCATGACAAAAGGGAAGGCTGGACGTCAGGTTTTAACTCTACCTCACCTGCCCGGGGCCGATCCTAGGGTCACAGGCGTCTGGGTACAGAAATATTTCTGGCACCCCCACATGGGCGTGGTCATCTTACTAACTCCTCCCCTATACAAATGGTTCTATGGCTATGACTCAAACACAGAGATGCTCCCCTAAGAAGTCTTTATTACCCTGGCATCCTCTCATGATCTTTTAACAACAAAGAAAATTAGTACACTACTGGGACCTAGAGGGGGGTCTCTCTAATGCACACAGAGAGGACTTCTGTTAGAGAGTCTGTTAGAAAGAGCCCCCAGACATTACTAGAAGGGTGGCACTCGGAGAGCATTTCTGGGAGTGCACAGGATGATTGGCAGCAGCTCTGGCCAACCCAGAAGCCTCTCATCACACCGCCTATGGGAGAAGAGCCGACACATGCAGAGGGGGTGGGGCAGACAGGAGACTGCTCCACGCGCACCGGACAGAACAATTAGTGGAGCCTAGTACTGGAACGTGTTTCGGTACTAGGCTCCACTGCAGTACCAAGCCCAAATTCCAGGGACAGCGGGAGCTATGCACTCTTGTCAGTTGCCAGTGGAGAGTGCAAGCAGGATTGGGGAACCACAGCACCTGCTACACGTGCTCCTCGCCTCTGGACACAGACGAGGAGGAGGAAGGGGAGTACTCACCTCTGCGGCACCTGGGTGCGGAGCACCCCGCGCACCCTGCCCAGGATTGGCCCTGCTCCTGCCACTAAGCCTCAGTCTCAATAAGGGGTGGGGCTTGGCACTGTAGGGGGGTGGGTCTTAAAGGCAGGGGTGGTGTTTAATATTGACTTGGAAAAATCAGGGTCTTGTGTATATCCAAGGAAGCTCCATATGGATGAAAAGACAAAAAGTAGTACTTGCAGGGACCACGAGAGCTTTTACTTTACTGCCTATTGCCATTTTTTTGACCAGGTCAATATTTCCCTTTAAAAATCCCAAGAAAGAAATTTGAGAAACAGATCAGCAGCCCAAAAGAAAAAAAAGAAAACGCACCCAATCCTCCAAGACATGTTTTCCAGCAAATATAAATATAAATTTCCAGCCAGTATAAATTTGGGTTCAGTAAAGCGCTACAAAGAGATATATGACACGCTCCCATCGCGCTTGTACAATCCGAAATCTCATTTCACGTAATTGATGAAGCCCCCCTTTACATATCTATCATTCAGTGCGGATAGGAGATGCAGCCGGTTTACCCACCGCGCCTTTCCTTTCTCTAAATAATCCATTGACTTCACACCAGATCGCAACATTGATATCACAGACGTAATTATTTTCATAAATCATTTTTTCCGTTCTTCTCATCTCAAAAAAAAAAAAAACTTTGATCATATTAATTGTGTTTGCCGAGCAGAACTGAAATCACAGCCGTGACTTTAATTAATAATATTGATTTGCAGCTATAAAAGCGTTCCTGAGAGTCACAGAACGATATGCACGACCTGATTAATGAACGCTGTTATTAGCGGAGTGCGACTAACGGAAAGCGGCGACAACAACCTGGGAGAAAGAACAATACAGGTCATTGTCTTTAATTCTCTTATTGTTAATAAAATAGGGATTACTAATTAAAAGTCAGTGTGTTGAACGTGTTATGGAAGGGAACGTTTAGGAGAAGGTGAATTGGGACAATCATAGGACTCGCAAAAAGGTCGATATAGTGCAGACTCAAGAATTAAAGTATTCCCTACCAGCAAACTTCTATTTGTAGCACCCTCTAGTGTGCAACTAAATTAGTACAGGCAAATTTATGTATGAAGCCCCGTACACACGGCCGAGGTTCTCGGCAGAAACCAGCGAGAACCTCGGCCGTGTGTACGCTTTCGGCGAGCCCCGCCCGTCGGGAAACCCGTCGAGCAAATAGAGAACAGGTTCTCTATTTGCTCGACGGCCCGTCGGGATGAATGGCTGGTTGCCTTTCCCGACAGGCGGGTCGCCGATTCTGACGGGCGAAACGATGTGGGGTTCTCTGCCGTGTGTACGGGGCCTGACTCGTGGTTAGTTTGTGAATCTGAAATTAGTTCAGAACGCAATATTTCCTATGCAGGGCCGATCCTAGGCAGGGTGCACAGGGTGCTTTGCACCCAGGCGCCTGCAGAGGTTGGGGGCGCCAAAGTGGCAGACTTCTCCCCTCCCTCCTTGTTTGTGTATGTCCAGATCTTGTGTTCTGAGCATAGGTGTGTGTCCGTCCAGAACTTATGTGTCTCTGACCATCTCCTGTACTATGTCTGTAGTCTCTGACTATCTTCTTTACTATGTCTGCAGTCTCTAACCATCTCCTGTTCTATGTCTGCAGTCTCTGACCATCAGCTGTACCATATCTGCAATCACTGACCATCTCCTGTACTATGTCTGCAGTCTCTGACAGTCTCCTTTACTATGTCTGTAGTCTCTGACCATCTCTTGTACTGTGTCTGCAGTCTTTGGCCATCTCCTGTATTATGTTTGCAGTCACTGACTGTCTCCTGTACTATGTCTGCAGTCTCTGACCATCTCCTGTATCATGTCTGTAGTATGTCTGGGGGTCTTTCTAACAGACTCTCTAACAGGAGCCCTCTCTGTGTCCATCAGAGAGCCCCGCCCTCCAGGTCCCAATTAAGTACTCTGCTTCTCTTCCTGTATTTTGTTTATTGCTAAGAGATCATGTAAGGATCCCAGGGTAATGAAGACGTCGTAGGGAAGTATTTCTGTGGTTAGGTCATTGCCATTGAAACATTTGTATAGGAGAGGGGGTTAGTAAAATGACTACGTCCATGGGGGGGGGCTCAGAAATATTTCTGTACCCAGGCGCCTGTGACCCTAGGATCGGCCCTGTCCCATGCACACCTTTATGTAATTGGCTGTAATAATGCTGGGTGCTGTAATGACCACCGGCTAGAAACTGTAGACAATCTTGAGAAATGTCATCAGCACACCAAGGATTCTTCAAAAGGGTCCAAAGTTTTATTCACATGGTGACACAGTACGCATACGGCATGGTTTTCGGAGCCACGCAAGGCTCCTTCGTCAGGCAAGTTGTCCTGATGAAGAGGCCCTGCTTGTCTCAGAAACATTGCCGTATGTGTACCGTGTGTACCATGTGACCAAAGTAATTTCTCTGACACACTTTGATGTACGAAGATTTACAACACTCAATTTATATTATTTTGGAAGGACTACATTAATTTGTTTATTTGCACATTATTCTGCAAATCGCTTTCGTCTATTTTTTTATACGTACTGTTAGACCAGCTTTTTGCTGGTCTAACGGTGCGTAGCCCATGTTAAGTATGGCCGTCGTTCCCGCGTCGGATTTAAAATTGTTTTTTTTTTTTTTTTACGTAACTCGTTCGGGAATAGGAATCTCCGTAAACGACGCTACTCAAGAAAAAATGACGTAACGACGTGATTTCGCGCAATGCACGGCGGGAAATTTGCGAACGGAGCATGCGCAGTTCGATCGCCGCGGGTACGCGCCTATTTTAAATGATTCACGCCCCCTACTCGCGCAGATGGATTGCGACGGGAGAAATACACTACGCTGCCGTCGTTTACTGGACAAAATCTACCTGGATTCCACGTAGAGCCAGGTAAAAAACGGCGGCGTAGTGTATTTCTGAATCTGGGCCACAGTGTATATATGTAACCTTTGGGTTACCTGCACTGAGCCATAGACCTCTATTGAAAAAAGAATATATATACACTAGTACATATAACACCGCGCTACCCAACAGAACATAAAAAAGCTGCCAAACACCACAGAATTGGATCAATTCTGCACCAAAAACAAGTGATAACAAAAGAAAAGTGTAGCGCTAAAATTATGTGGAAATTAAATATATCATGCAGTGAAGCATCATATAAGCATAGAAAGTGGAAAGTTCAAACACACATATATTGAAGTATGGCATTGAAGCTCAAAACAGTTCATAATAATGTGAAATGACCAGAGGGTGTCTCAGTCTGAGTGTCCAAATGAACGTGACAACGATAAGAGTAGTGTTGATAGCAGATCCACCACCAAAGGTAATTGAGGGGGCTTACCAGAAAATGTGGACTCAACTAAGCGATAAACTTAATGAGTCGCTGAGGCATTGAGGCATGTATATGATGACAACCAGGCAGTAGACCTCCCAATGATAAGAAGTAAGCGATATCCCAAAACAGGTCAACTCTTCATGCGATGAATGAGAACCAAAAAAAGGGTGTATGGTACCAGGGCCAACATACAGGGACCGTGGGCTCTTTACATAGGATCCGAAGAGCTCAATGTGCAACAGCGAGGGGAGGAAATAATAAATGTGGACATAGTGTGATACCGTTTAAAATCTTTACTAAAATGTTTCACAAAGGTTACACTCACATTTCAGCAGATAAATCAAAGTATTGTACAGTCTAGCAGTGGAGTCAGCAGGAAACCCGACGCGTTTCGATCAAAAGATCATCATCTGGGGTGCGTTGATCGTGCAGACGTTCCGCTGTGTGTCATAGGTGTGCGCGTTAAGTTAATAAGGCGCGTCTACCCGTATACTGCATGGCGTTGTGCGCTTCAAGCCTCACACTGAAAAGGGAGGCTGGAGCGCAACGTCGTGCGTGCGGACGTAAGAAGGTCACGTGGTGCAGTCCAGAATGTTGTGGCCGGAGACTGTCATCACAAAATGTAATAGAAACTGCATACCACTCTCGCAGGTGCACAAGATACAGTATATGTAGACCACAGATGAAATAAAGGTCACAGACCCGTGATATACATATTAAGGGAGTCTTGGCATATATATAAATGACACGTGCAGGAAAAAGAGAATAAACCTGCCAATGTAATCATGTAAAAATAAAAGAGAGCCTCATAATAATTATAAATGGCAAACGTATAAATAATGCACACTTATCAATTTAAAATAGTGTCGTCATAGGATTAATCAAAATATAATGAAACACTATGAAGTAAAATTGTAAAAATTACCTAAATGAAATATTAAATTTATACATATTTAGTTAATGTTTCTTGGAGCCGTGATAGAGCAAGGGCACATAACATATCAAAAACTTCAAGATTTATTAATAAAGGCGTTTATGTCCCACTCGACATTGAGGCCATGTGGGACATACGTACGCAGTTCATATATCCAATGATCCTCGAGTTGAGAGACCCCTCTCAATTTAGCTCCTCCCCTCCAAGGTGGTACATATTTGTCAATTATCAAAAATTGAGTACCTGTGAGGTTGCGTGAATGACATTCCCTATAATGTCGTGGGACAGTATGTTTGGTGCTTCCACCAGAAATGTTGGCAACATGCTCACCTACCCATACGGAAAAGGCCCGTATGGTACGACCAACGTACTGTTTTCCGCATGGGCAGGTGATGAGGTACACCACATGTGTGGTAGCACAAGTGCAGAAAGACTTGATGGGGTAACTGCGGCCTGTATTAGTGGACCTGAATTCCAACGTTTTGGATCTCCCATTAGTATTTACCAAGCAAACACTGCACTTCTTACATGGATAATACCCCTTCACATCCTGAAAAAACTCAGGGCGACAGGGTGGATCAACAATATTGGGAGCGATTCTATTTCTGAGAGTGGGGGCTCCTCTGAAGATAATTTTAGCTCTCTCTGGTAAATTGGGCCCCAACACTTTATCACTCCTAAGTATGTCCCAATGTTTGTCGATGATGGACTTGATGTCTCTGTGCTGGTTAGAATATGAGGTAATCATAGAGAACCTGAAAGAATCGTCGGGTTCTCGTGGGGCTTTATCCATCAGGAGTGTACTCCGTTCTATTAGTGCCACCTTCTGTAACTCTAGATCTACTGCTGCGATGTTGTACCCCTTCTCAACAAACCTACTTTTAAGCATAGTTGCTTGTGAGAAATAGGCATCATCGTTTGTACAGTTCCTGCGTAGACGCAGGAACTGACTGCGTGGAACAGAATTGAGCCAACTTTTATGGTGGCAACTATCAGTTGGAATAAAACTATTCCTGTCAGTCGCCTTGAAGTGGGTCTGGAATTTAAAACTTCTAGATTCAGGTTCAATTTCCAAGTCTAAGAAAGTGATTTTCACAGGACTGGAATCGAAAGTGAATGAAATACCACGTTCATTGGTGTTCAGAAATGAAAAATATTCCTCTAGACTCTGTCGTGAACCATCCCATAGGAGGAGGACGTCGTCGATGTACCTAGCCCAAAGGACGAGGGACGGATGTTGATCATGGTAGACGACGTCCTCTTCCCATTTGGCCATAAAAAGATTGGCAAGACTGGGGGCAAACTTGGCCCCCATTGCAACCCCACGCTTCTGTAGATAATATTTCTGATCGAACCAAAAATAATTGTGGGTGGTTGCGAATTCCAGTAACTCAATGATAAATTGTTTCTGCACTTCTACAATAGTATGTTCACGATCAAGAAAGAGTTTGACGGCTTCTATTCCAAGTCGGTGGGGGATGCAGATATATAAGGATGCTACATCGGCAGTAGCAAGAAGGTAATCACCCTTAATCTCAATCCCTTCTAAAAGCTTGATAGTTGAAGTGGTATCCTTTAAATAGGATGGTGTTGCTTTCACTAGGGGTTGTAAGTAGGAGTCAATATAGCGTCCTATACGTGACGTTATCGAATCAATGCCACTTACAATAGGCCTGCCAGGTGGATTCACCTGGTCTTTATGGATCTTTGGTAAGTGGTATAATGTGGGAATTCTGGGAGCTGCAGGCACCAAATATGCCTTTTCCTTCTTGTTCCAAATAAATGAACTAAAGCCCTTTGACACTATGTTAACCAATTCATTTTTATATTTATTGGTAGGATTGTTAGGTAACAACAAATAAGTATCAGAATCATCTAGAATGCGATTCATTTCCTTATTGTAATTGTTTTTGTCCATGATGACTATGCCACCCCCCTTATCGGCAGGACGCACGAGTTGGCTCAATTCTGTTCCACGCAGTCAGTTCCTGCGTCTACGCAGGAACTGTACAGACGATGATGCCTATTTCTCACAAGCAACTATGCTTGAAAGTAGGTTTGTTGAAAAGGGGTACAACATCGCAGCAGTAGATCTAGAGTTACAGAAGGTGGCACTAATAGAACGGAGTACACTCCTGATGGATAAAGCCCCACGAGAACCCGACGATTCTTTCAGGTTCTCTATGATTACCTCATATTCTAACCAGCACAGAGACATCAAGTCCATCATCGACAAACATTGGGACATACTTAGGAGTGATAAAGTGTTGGGGCCCAATTTACCAGAGAGAGCTAAAATTATCTTCAGAGGAGCCCCCACTCTCAGAAATAGAATCGCTCCCAATATTGTTGATCCACCCTGTCGCCCTGAGTTTTTTCAGGATATGAAGGGGTATTATCCATGTAAGAAGTGCAGTGTTTGCTTGGTAAATACTAATGGGAGATCCAAAACGTTGGAATTCAGGTCCACTAATACAGGCCGCAGTTACCCCATCAAGTCTTTCTGCACTTGTGCTACCACACATGTGGTGTACCTCATCACCTGCCCGTGCGGAAAACAGTACGTTGGTCGTACCATACGGGCCTTTTCCACACGGGTAGGTGAGCATGTTGCCAAAATTTCTGGTGGAAGCACCAAACATACTGTCCCACGACATTATAGGGAATGTCATTCACGCAACCTCACAGGTACTCAATTTTTGATAATTGACAAATATGTACCACCTTGGAGGGGAGGAGCTAAATTGAGAGGGGTCTCTCAACTCGAGGTTCATTGGATATATGAACTGCGTACGTATGTCCCACATGGCCTCAATGTCGAGTGGGACATAAACGCCTTTATTAATAAATCTTGAAGTTTTTGATATGTTATGTGCCCTTGCTCTATCACGGCTCCAAGAAACATTAACTAAATATGTATAAATTTAATATTTCATTTAGGTAATTTTTACAATTTTACTTCATAGTGTTTCATTGTATTTTGATTAATCCTATGACGACACTATTTTAAATTGATAAGTGTGCATTATTTATACGTTTGCCATTTATAATTATTATGAGGCTCTCTTTTATTTTTACATGATTACATTGGCAGGTTTATTCTCTTTTTCCTGCACGTGTCATTTATATATATGCCAAGACTCCCTTAATATGTATATCACGGGTCTGTGACCTTTATTTCATCTGTGGTCTACATATACTGTATCTTGTGCACCTGCGAGAGTGGTATGCAGTTTCTATTACATTTTGTGATGACAGTCTCCGGCCACAACATTCTGGACTGCACCACGTGACCTTCTTACGTCCGCACGCACGACGTTGCGCTCCAGCCTCCCTTTTCAGTGTGAGGCTTGAAGCGCACAACGCCATGCAGTATACGGGTAGACGCGCCTTATTAACTTAACGCACACACCTATGACACACAGCGGAACGTCTGCACGATCGACGTTGCGTTCCAGCCTGGTTCTGTGAAGTGAGGCTTGGAACGCACGCCGTCCACGCTTTTTTCCATCTGGTAATCAAGTACCAATTGACTGAAGCTGGAGCCGTGATTGTGGTAAGGGGACATAGGTATATATTTTGAGTTGTTGCAGCGGTGAGTCAGCACCCCAGATGATGATCTTTTGATCGAAACGCATCAGGTTTCCTGCTGACTCCACTGCTAGACTGTACAATACTTTGATTTATCTGCTGAAATGTGAGTGTAACCTTTGTGAAACTTTTTAGTAAAGATTTTAAACGGTATCACACTATGTCCACATTTATTTTTTCCTCCCCTCGCTGTTGCACATTGAGCTCTTCGGATCCTATGTAAAGAGCCCACGGTCCCTGTATGTTGGCCCTGGTACCATACACCCTTTTTTTGGTTCTCATTCATCGCATGAAGAGTTGACCTGTTTTGGGATATCGCTTACTTCTTATCATTGGGAGGTCTACTGCCTGGTTGTCATCATATACATGCCTCAGCGACTCATTAAGTTTATCGCTTAGTTGAGTCCACATTTTCTGGTAAGCCCCCTCAATTACCTTTGGTGGTGGATCTGCTATCAACACTACTCTTATCGTTGTCACGTTCATTTGGACACTCAGACTGAGACACCCTCTGGTCATTTCACATTATTATGAACTGTTTTGAGCTTCAATGCCATACTTCAATATATGTGTGTTTGAACTTTCCACTTTCCATAGACCTCTATTACCTGCGAGTTTAGTTTGCTAAGAATAGAGTGGGGTCTATAGAGCCGAGTGGGCTGCCATCTATCTGTTCCGCTCATTGTGGCCCGTGACCGGTTACCAAGTCGCTTAAGTGGCCCTTGCTCTTCAAAAGGTTGGGCACCCCTGGTTTACAGGGTATAGAGACATAAAAGTTAACTGATTCCTTTTAAAAATGATTAATAGATACAAATAAATCATATGATGGGCGCCTCAGAAGACGATCGAGTATCGAAACGTATGTCAGGCATTTCCTGTTTTTTCCGATATGTCATTTCCGGGTAGTTGCTAGGTGGAACGCAGCTGGAGCGCACGCCGCACGCTGCTACCAGCACAGATTACATACCCAGGAGAGCTTGGAGTTATCTCAGCTCTGTATATGTGTGATTTTATTTATTTTTTGTCTTATTTTGTACTCGTTTTACCTACAGCATAGCCTGTATTATACAAGGCTGAATAAATATTTTATAGTTTTTGTGCTACCTCTGCACTATTGGTGTCCTTTTTTCATCCTTCCGAGGGGACCATAAGGGATCTTATTGATGGTGGCTGCAGTTCCTGGACAGCTAGCAAGGACCGGAGCAAGTCTATCTATTGCCCATCACCCCATATTGGGGAGCGACATCTGGTGAGTGTTAACCCCTGTGGGAAGCACCGGGAACACTGCGTTGTGTGTATTTAGCAGCATCACATCCCCCCACGGATTGGACGTACTGGACATTTTATGCATTCATACATGATCTTCCTCTGGACATCCTGAACAGTGTTGCCTTATGAACTTATAACTCTATATTATATATGTTTTGGTTGACCATCTGTGGATTTCAGGCAACCAATTAGGATTTATGTAGATGTTTTGTTCACAATTTTTTTTTTTTTTTCAATTTTTTTTATTCATATATTGTGTACTACGCGTGGCCACATATCACTGTGTTAGCACCTTAGTATATTGATGGCACATTAATACTCTATGGGCTTCACTCGCCCCCTTGTGCGCATGCTCACAACTTCCGTCGGCACCACTTCACGGGAAACGCCAGAGCAATGCGTTCCGTTGGGCGTTTAAATGCGCCCGTAGATGCGCCATTCCGGCACTAAAGTATATCCTGTTCGCCCTCCCCGCAGTGAAGTTACTTTTGTTCTGAGATGGCTGCTCCCGTTCCCCGCAAACACACAGGAGAAAGCTGAACTCTAAAGGCCAGGAGCTGTCAGCCGTCATCTCGGCTATGGAGACCTATGATGTCTTCCTCCATGGCTGTAAAAGTTGACAGACAAGCATGGACAGAGGTGTTGTCCTGCAAGTGGGGGTGCTCAGCTAGCTCTTATCGTCGGTAACGCTGCTGTAGCTGCTCTCCTGCTGACCTGAGGCCGTCTGGAGTAAAGATAAAGCAGCTATTTGTAGAAATAACTTTGCGCCGGACGGACGACATACGCGCGGCGCATGTAGCCAGCGTATGGTGCTAATCCGTTCGCGAATCGGGAAATCTCCCTCATTTGCATATTTGCAGGGGAAATCAATAGGCGCGACTGATGCGCCAAGCGAAATTATGCGCTGACGAGACTCTGGCGTCGGAAAGTTAAGCCGATCGGAAATGGCCCGTTTTCTGTCGCATCTAGTTTGGTGGGTACGGCCACATAGAAACGACGGCGCATATTCACAGTTACGCGGCGCATATCGAAATACTCCAGCGCAACTCTACCTGAATCTGGCCCTATATATATACTATTTTTCTACACCGTATTGTTGCACTGGCAAACCATACCACTCTTAGGGTACCAAGGTGGTTTTATTTAAGGTATAATATATACTTCACATAACATTCCTCCGGACACTTTAGGTACTGTGTGTATCTCTAGGCACCTTTCGGAGGCCCCTACACCTCACACTGAGGGCAGCGCCATTCTCCTTTTTCCTTCTTTCTTTATTTTTACTAACTCTGAACGGTTAGTTTAGAGGAGGCAGCAGCCCATTTATCACATCCTAAGCGCAGGTTTCTCACTTCTTTTTAAATCATATAATGTGTCTGCAGTTTAGTTTCATTTCATTTTTAAACTGGTTTCATGTTTCTGTGAACAAATCCAGGGCAGTGTTTTGTTTTTAAAATGAATCTGATTGGTTCTGAGGAGTTTTAGACACACAGTAATGACAGCTTGGACCACAGTGAAAAGCTGCCATGAGATTTTTCATAAGGAGCCAACAAGCAGGAAGTGTGGAGATCAGAGCAGGATTACAGCAACTTCAAAGCAAAAACGAACAATGAGGACATGAAACCAGGACTGCAGTAAGGTAAAGGAAGCTATTTAGCTAAAAAAAAAAAATCCTTTAGTGATCCTTTAACTGTTGGGGATGTGTAGTTACATTTCTGTCCTTGTGCAATGGGACAAAAAAGGGAAAGAGTTGGTCTTTGAAAATACCACCAGTTACAGCCTAAATACATTGCTACAAAGAAAAAAAAAAAAAACAAGCTTTTAAAATCCCCAGTCATTTATTGGTTTCTGACAAGCTAATTATTCTGCACCTAAAAAAAAAAAAAAGTGATATATGAATCTTGTTAATGAAGCCTTTCAACCATAAATGTCTCTCTCTTCTACAGTGAAATAACAATGTTTAAAAAATGTTGTAAAACCCATATTTACAAAAACCTGTCATTTTTATGTTAATTATTTAAAGCCTTTCCTGGTTGAAGAATTTAACGTCACATTATTTAATAATGTAATTGTAATGTACAAAAGAGACAAGAGAAAAGTCATTTAATCACAGGTTTTTTTTTATATAACAAAATTCATGCCTCAATAGTCCCAGAACAAAAGTCTTCATTTTTATCCAAATTTTAATTTGGAAATATTCCAGAGATGGGCAAAGTTACAAGTCTTTTTGTTTTTCAAAAATGGCACACGTAGTAGGTAATACTTGACTGCATAGCCATACAGCAGCAAGATATGTGAGGAGGAAAAATACCTCCCATTTTTTTATTTTATTTTTTATTTAGAAAGTTTCTTTGTAAATAACAATCTGTTTTAATGTATCGTCTGCTATCCAGTAAAGTGGCGCGGTCTACCACCAAATAGACCTTGAATGTTCACGCTTCCTTTCCAGTTGTTTTTGCTCAATGTCAGAGGCAATAATATATATAAAAAAAAAATGATATCAATTGATACTTGATATTACCCCGGTTTCAGAAAATGTGGTCCCACCCTCACCCCTCCAAAAAAAAAAAAAAATTGCAACTGCCAGGAGTTGTGAAGCAAATAAAACAGCTTTTCGGATGATGTCTTCTTGGTGATCTCAAACGTCACTATGAAAAAAAAAACAACGAAAAACGAACTGTAAACGCAAGTCCCAAATTCCACCGGGTGATGTATCTGCTACATGAATCTTTTGAATTATAAAAAGATAAAATGAGAAAAGTTTTTTTTTTTTTTTTTAAAGAAAATAGTTGGAAAATAGTAAAACCACAGCGTCCTTCCAAAAAAAAGAAAAAGAAGCAAGATGAAAAATAAGTCAAATCTAAAATAAATTTCCATTGCAAAGCTTTCTGGTTAATTATGTTAGAGAGCTTGTGTTTTTGTTTTGTCTTCCTTTGTGCTGCCATCGCCGGTGGATCAATCTCATTCGGAGCGCCGCTAAAACCCATTGAGGTGTCTTTTGATATAAAGCCTCCATTGAGTGCCGCTAGCCAGCTGGTTGTTCAATCTAGTCTTGGAGCACTGCAAGCTCGTTAGCTCTGTTACTTAGGTCTTCGTATCTGAGCATAGATAGGGTCTTCTGATGAGATCTGTGGGCAACAGACAAAATAGTTATTGGATGGGTTTGAGGAAAACTGGGGGATAGAGTTTATGTTCACGAGCTAAGGCAGGGGTGTCCAAACTTTTTTTTCAAAGAGGGCCAGATTTGATGAAGTGAACATGCGTGAGGGCCCACCATTTTGCCTGACATACTTTGAACCATTAAAATTCGGTTTGTGTTCCTCCGAGCAACTAATACACTGCCCAATAAGAATTCTCTTGCCTTTATGGCTTTGTGTGAGTAAAGAGATTAGCTTGGGCGTATTATTTGGATATACTGGGCCAGATTCTCAAAAAATAGCGTATCTGGCGGCGTAGCGTATCGTATCGCATTTACACTACGTCTACGCAAATTACTGGAGCAAGTGCCGTATTCTCAAAGCACTTGCTCCGTAATTTTCGGTGGCGTAGCGTAAATGCGGGGGCGTAAGGCCGCGTAATTCAAATACTGAAGGAGGGGGCGTGCTGTATTTAAATTAAGCGCGCCCCCGCGTCAAACGAAGTGCGCATGCGCCGTCCGGGAAAAAAGCCCAGTGCGCATGCTCCAGCTCACGTCGGAAAGCGCCGTTGAAACCGACGTCAAAACTACGTGATCGTCACTTACGCAATTCCCTATTCGCGAACGACTTAGGCCTCGTACACACAATCAAATCTGTCTGCTGGAAACGGTCAGCAGACAGATTCGATCGTGTGTACGGGCTAACAAACGGATTTGGCCACCCGACAGATTTCAAAGCATGCTTTGAAATCTGTCGGCTGGGAACCCGTCCGCCCGACATGTCTGCTGGTTTGTATGCTAACCAGCAGACATGTCTTCTCGCACACGCGCCGGATGGTTTCGACGCATGCGCGGAAGTGTTTTACTTCCTGGTGTGGTGACGTGGCGGCGTCAACTTTACCGCCACGTCAGCGCGCTGTCTGCTGAAGGGGATTTTGGTTAGCTCGTGTGTACACGCGAGCAAACCAAAATCCCAGCAGACAGATTTGAACAAATCTGTCTGCTCGTGTGTACGAGGCCTTAGTCGATGTAACCGACGGAAAAAGACAACGCTGACCCGACGCCATACTTAACATGGCAACGACGGCACGTCGGAAACATACCCCTCATACAGCAGGGGTAACCTTACGCATACGCAACCTACGTAAACTACTTTGCCGCGTCGCAAAAACGTTCGGGAAACGGCGTATTAGGCTCATTTGCATAGGCAAATGAGAAAACAACGTAAAGGCCACCTAGCGGCCGGCGTTGTCATTACATCTAAGATCCGACGGTTTAATTGCTTTACACCTGTCAGATCTTTAGTGTATTTATGCGTAAGTGATTCTAAGAATCACTCGCATAGATACCCATTGAAAAAAACTGCGATACGACGGTGTATCTGAGATACACCGTCGTATCTCAGCTGAGAATCTGGCCCACTGTATTTATTGGCATATAACACATGCCTTCACTTTAAGAGCGAAGTTTCAGGGAAAAAAATATATTTTTTTTATAAAATAACTGTGAAGCAAATAAGGGTCAGTGCCCAACTGCAGACTCACAAGTGGCCACCTGCAGATCCACCATTGCCATGAATGTAGACTCAACATTGCCAGGAACAGGGCTGATCCTAGGCAGGTGCGTGGGGTGCAGTGTACCCAGGCGCCACAAAGGTGAGGGACACTGAAGCACCAGAGTGCTCCCCTCCCTCCTCCTCTCCTTGTCCGTGTGTAGAGGCGGATCTCTCCGCCGGTCACCGCCGCCACCACTGTGTTTCCTGCTCAAGCCCGTCCTCCCCCCTCTCTCCTCCTGTCAGAGGAGGAGAGCAAAGCAACGGCTGTCTCTGTGTGGAGAGAGAGCAGCCATGCAGTGACGTTGCTAGGGGGGCGGTCCGTGCCTAACGTGTTCTTTTTGTCCGTGTTAGGGGAGCGTCTCTGTGTTTGAGTCATTGCCATAGAAACATTTGTGAAGGGGAGGAGTTGGTAAGATGACCACGCACATGTGGGGGGCACCAGAAATATTTCTGCACCCAGGAGTCTGTGACCCTAGGATCCGCCCTGGCCAGGAATGTAGCCTCACCGTTTGCCAGGAATGCACTCACCGTTTGCCAGAAATGCATTCACGAGCGCCAACAATTAATTACAGGAGAATTTTTGGTTTACACAGCGGACTGTTTAATAGAAAGTCCCGCCTCCTTTGGACAGAACAGTTATCCAATGGGAGCGCGGGACTTTCTATTACAGAGGCCGCCTGTAAACAGAAAATTCTCCTGTGTGTGTACGGCGGCGGCGCTCGTCCCGCCTCCTCCCTGTCGGTTCCAAGGCATATACATCTTTTGTATATATATATATATATATGTGTGTGTGTAAATAACCTGGTGCCAAAGTGCCATTCAAAACCAGGACGCGGGCCTCGATTGGCCCGCGGGCCGGACTTTGGACATGCCTGAACTAAGGTATCCACCATAGGAGAGCTGTCATTAGCCTAGGACAGTGATGGTGAAACGCGGCACCCCAGATGTTTTGGAACTACATTTCCCATGATGCTCCACTACATTGCAGAGTGCATGCACAACATGGGAAATGTAGTATCAAAACATCTGGGGTGCCAAGGTTCACCATCACTGGCCTAGAGGCACAAATACAACCAAGTTGCCCTTTCATGGTAGGGACAGATTTATGGGGGTGTACCAAACTGACGCAGTGGTTGGTAGTTATAGTCAAAGGTGGGTGTTTCTAGATTACATGGTTCTTAGCAACACTTCTTTTCACATCTACCATCATCAGCTTAATTTGTGGCTTTTGGCATTGGTCACATGATCGAAGGTCTGAACTGAAAGCAGGTAGCTATAAAATGCATACAATGTGTCGCTGACTGCCAGTCCTGCTCTGATTAATCTCTGAATAGTGAAGTACAGTGGAACCTTGGATTGCAAGTAACGCAGTGAACAAGCTTTTCGCAATACGAGCGCTGTATTTAGAAAAATCCTAACTTGGTTTGCGAGTGTTGTCTCGCAAAATGAGCAGGATTCAGGCCAAAGTGTGCAGTACCGGGTTTTGCCTGAGGTGGGAGGCGCCGGAGCCGAGCGGCGCCGTTCGGAAATGCATGCAAAGGCCCGAGGACAGCTGACCTCGGCAAACCTTGGAAAGGCTCAAGAACGGAGTCTTTCCGAGGTTTGCCGAGGTGTCTTCTGGCCTTTCCTGACCTTTCCAAGGCTCTCAGGCGCCCCCACCTCTGGGCGCATGTGGTATTGCATGCCACTGATGTCAATGCGGAACAAATTATTTTCGTTTTCATTGACTTCAATGGGAAAACTCGCTTTGATATGTGAGTTCTTTGGATTACGAGCATTCTCCTGGAACGGATAATGCTCGTAATCCGAGGTTCCACTGTATCTCCACTTAGAGCCACCAGTCGAACATATTTTTTAGGATTAGCCCAAGGGTCAAATGCTCTCCTTCCCTGACCTGACCAGCTCTCCTAAAGGGACTACTCAGAAATTCCATAAAAAAAAAAGTTCTATTGGTTGGGCTTTTCCTTCACAGCAGATCACAAACAAATCATGAATGTCTCCTCTCCTCCCACCACGGAGACATCATAAATGTCTGCCCTTCATGAGATATTGAGTCCTCCCCTGCTCCTTCATCATGTGGGAACCTCCTGAAAGTACTTCACTGCCTTCACTGCCACCCCCGTCTGATGCAGATCCCACTTACCTCCCCCCTTTCAGCTTTTCGCTCATTATTCCCTCATACTCCATACTTCCCCTTATTTTTCTTCACTCCAAGCTTTATCACGGATGAAAGAAGGATCAGATTTTTTACCCCCTATTGGTTTCTAGCTTATGCATGGATTTTATGAGCTT
Organism: Rana kukunoris; assembly: GCA_029574335.1. Lineage (NCBI taxonomy): Eukaryota > Metazoa > Chordata > Amphibia > Anura > Ranidae > Rana > Rana kukunoris. Next base: position 18,691 of record JAJQKJ010001911.1, on the reverse strand, counting down.
CATATCAAAGTGTTCTTTTGACCATGCTCTGTTTTTAACCACTTCAGCCCCAGAGGATTTGGTTGCCAAATAATTTTTTTTTTATATTAGTAATGGTGGCGATCAGCGATTTTTATCGTGACTGCGACATTACGGCGGACACATCGGATACTTTTCATGCTATTTTGGGACCATTCACATTTATACGGCGACCAGTGCTATAACAATGCTGAAGGGGTTAACCACTAGGGAGTGGGGAAGGGGTTGTGTGTCCTAAGGAGTGATTGTTACTGTGTGAGGGTGGGGCTTACTGTGACACGACAGTGATCACTACTCCCAATGACAGGGAGCAGACGATCACTGTCCTGTCCTTGTTTACACTGGCCTTTCCCCGTTCTGCAGCTCTGTGATCCGATCGTGGGACACCGGTGGACATCGAGTATATATACAGAGAGCCTTGACCGGGCCTGCAGCTTACACATGCATTTGCAAATGCGTGCAACTAAACCTCTGTTTTTAACGCACACTGTTAGAGAGGTGAATTTGGTTGGTTGCTGATTGGTCGGTAAGTTTGAGCATGGATATTCTATGTTTTTGTATGTATATCCGCCATTTCCAGTGCTCCTTATTATATAGACCAGTCATAGGTAGGGGCAGTGACTTGGGTTTGTTGCATTTATGCCATTGTGGTCAGGCAGCGCACTGGCACCTTTGCTTCCATGTGCTTAGTGTTCAGTGTGCTCCTGCCCCTTTAATGAGGGCTGGGCTACCTCCAGTCACCTGCCCCTTATCTATCCATCAGCAGTCATGTGCTACTACTGAGGAGACTTAAAATGCAATGTTATAGTTAGCACTGCAGTATACAGAGCGCCTTGATGGGGCCTGCAGCTTACACATGCATTTGCAAATGCGTGCAACTAAACCTCTGTTTTTAACGCACACTGTTAGACAGGTGAATTTGGTTGGTTGCTGATTGGTCGGTAAGTTTGAGCCCGGATATTCTATGTTTTCACGCGGGCACGGTCCTGGAGTTCACGGCAGGGGCGTGCGTGCGCCGCAACGGAGCGAATTTCAAAGTGATATATATATATATACACACGTCACTTTGCGCAGCCGTTCCATTCTGCCGACGTATATGTGCAGGACACGGTCGGCAAGCGGCTAAGCAATGTATGCTTACGCCTGGCTCAGTTGGGGGCCTGGGATCATCCCTGGACCCTTTTTTCTAGCGGGCCTTGAGATTGCAATGCCATCCTTTGTCTTTTCAATAAGCATTATTTACAATGTTGTAATTTTGAAAGCAGATAAATGCCTTATTGCTCACTTGGACAATGTCTGGGTATTAAAGCCTCAGCTTTTAGGCGACATATTTTGTTTGTCAAAACATGAGGATAACCTGGACACATGCAAAAAAATACATCACAAGGGGTCACAATACACAACGGCACCAATAACAGCACACTTGGCAAGCGGTGGAAAGGGGGGGGGGGGAGAAAATCATGCAAACAGAACACAACAGCAAGATCAGAGAGAAACAAGGACAGGTACCTACCCCAGTCTGTGCTATCTAGCTACCGACCTCGGGGCTTATTGTATCGCCACTGGACTCGCCCTGGTCAGTGCAGGAAGACGCCTGAGGAGCATCAGGCTAGAACACAAGAACACAATAACTCGTATTTTTCCCTGAAGACTAGAAAAAGCTCAAAGTTTAGTAGAAAAGAAATGAAAGTTTTAAGGTCAGTTAGACAGAGATAGCGAGCAGCTCCCCCCCCCCCCCATAGACACCCCAACATTTTACACCAAGATTTCACTTTCAAAAACAAAAAACGTTGTCAGGATTTAAAAGGACCCTGTCATTCACCCAAACTCTTTCAGCAAAAGACATGCCTGTAAAGCAGAGGCTGAATACTTACCTTTCCTGAAGCTTCTTCTAGCACACAGGTGTCAAACACAAGGCCTGCGGGCCGAATCCAGCCCTCCAGGCCATTTCATGTGGCCCTAGCACCTGTCCTGCAGCTGCAGGAGATCTCCAGCCCTCCTCTGGTCCTACTCCAGACTAGGGTGACCACGTGTACCGGATTGCCCGGGACAGTCCCGCATTTTGCAGGTCTGTCCTGGGCAACTTCAATCCAGGACAATACAGTGTCCCGGAATGAAACTGACACAGCCACCCCTTGGGCCAATCTGATGTCCCCCAAAAAAGGGCACCACGTACTGCTTGACTCACTAACTGTACTTGTCTTGGCCGGGAATGCCTGGAGGAGCACAATCCCTGCCCCCTGCTTGCGATTGGAGAAATCATAAATCCCGCCTCTTGTGTCCAATCACTTTGCTGTGACTTGTTACAGCACAAGCTGGAAAGTAAACACCTTTAGCTTGTTCGAGATTATTCATGTCCAGTCTTGTCCTCTTGGCTCCTCCCAGTGGCCTCTAACTCATAGTCCATGGTACTTAGAGCAGGGGGAACCCATGTTAGCATGCCGCAAAGGTCAAACCTCCATGTGGGGGTCTCTGATGAATACCGGCAAGCTCTTAGACTCTGCGCCCTGCGGGATCCGATGTTAACTTCTGTTATGTGCCACCATCCTTCTACATTCAGGAGGTCCAGGGCCTTCATCTTCCAGTGGGCTCCAGCGTGGTTCCTACTCCACAGATCTAGCTCCCAGGCCTAACCTGTTCTGCGCATGCAGGAAAATACTCATGGTGCTTGACCCGGCTGGACTCAATGACTCCATGCAATAGGTGGTGCTGCAGAAAGAGCTCCTGTATATGTCTAGCTCAAAGGTAAACACTGGAACTTATCCTTACTCATGAGTTTACTCATAACAACATCATTCCTGGCTGAAACGCGTCAGTTGATGCATCTCTGACATTCCCCCGATGTTTAATAAAGAAGACTTACAAGCTTATGGATGAGTGCTGGTGTTTACTTTCAAGACTAACCTGTCCTGTGGTGCCTTGCTCTGCCGTGAACTGGTTGTCAGTCTACACTTCCTGGGCAGGCCTATCACCTCTTATTGGGATCTCTTACAGCAGGGATGTCCAACCATTTGAAGAGCGAGGGCCACTTAAGTGACTTGGTAACCACTCGTGTGCCACAATGAGTGGAGCAGGCGGAAGACAGGACGGTGTCCACTCTGCATACCGAGAGCAGACACAGGCCACTCTACTCTATGGGCCCTTCGATCTGATCCACCCAGGCGGAACGGGATGGATCCTCTTCTGTTTTGTTTTTTTAGCGGATCGATTGGAGGTAGGCGGTGCATCTGCTGATCGGTTTGAAAATAGCCCAGCAACCACTGCAGAACAGATATGCCCACATTTGGTATCACTCCGCCTGTGACAGAAGGCGGTGCTATACAGAGAACATCGGCTTATGCTGCTCTGCTCCGCAGCCGCTTGCTTTCTCTACCGCCATCTTCATTAACACTGATGCTCTGGGATGACAGATTGGCGATCCGCGATCTGGGCTTTCTAACCAGCTATCCCAAAGCAGAAGGTCGGGGGCCACATTAGAGGGCTCTGCGGGCCACATGTGGGCTCACATGGGCATTGCTTGCCTCTTGACAAGACCTCAACACTACTGTTGGGTCTCTGCCCCCATTTAGGCTTGGCCAATCACAAACCGCATGGTTATCGCAGGCTGCCTTTAGTGAATGGTCAAGTGTAGAAGGGGCGGAGACTTGAAACTAATGCTGGTGACTATAATACATCCAGCAGATTTATATTAACACAATCATGGGAATATTTGATTGTAAGGATCTTTGGATTGGGGGGGGGGGCACCAAACAGAGATGGCTCTAGGCTTTGTGAGGCCTTAGGCAAAACTTGACATGGGGCCCCACTCACACCCATGATGGGAAAAATAATTCAAGAACTAGAGCCTCTTCCCCACAACCCTGGCCGGTGGTTCTTAGGGTCTGCGGGCAGGGGGCTTATTGGAATCTGGAAGCCCCCTTTAACATGGCGGCCCTCGGCTCCTGCTCTTTATTATTGAACCTGATACCTTGTGACGTCTGACTGACGTCACAAGGGGTGGTGTCATCAATATTTACTGTTTGTTAGGGATGCTGGCGGCACCGCTCCTGAGTCAGGGCTCTTAATGTTGCCTGGGCACAGCAGTATTAAGGTCCACGAGGCCCCTGTGAGTGTGAGGCCTTAGGCGATCGCTTAATTAAAGAGCCGCCTCTGCCACCAAACTAATCTATAAAGCTTTACAAAATTAGCAGATATTATATTAATGAGTAAAGTCCTGAAGCTGTATAAGAAGTTTCTCTTCAATTTCTTTGCAATGATATATTCACAAGATGTCAACCCTGAGAACATATTCCAAGATCTACTTGCGGTCCTACAAGCTTCGGGGGGTAATTCCCCTTATGTTTTTGAATGTATTCCATTCATCTTTTTTTTTGTATAAAGTCCTTGCCCGCCATGCTATACATTCCATCCCACTTTGACACAATACAATGTCACAGTAACTGCCATATCCAAGACATCAAACATTCTCGTAGCTCTCAGCCACCCGTCACGCACATCCGTCAGTCGCTCTCTCTCTCTTTTTTTGTGTTAGTGGCTTGGAATTGTCTAGGGGGGGAAGATTGTTATTTGAATATCTTTCAGCTACTTACTGCATCTTGTTCGACACTTTTGCTGGGACTTTCAAAGCTTTCTTCAAAGATGTCGTCTGGGTTGGGATCGCTGGTGTGAGACACTGAAGACTTTGATGGCGAGCTCTGCCTCGGAGCTGGCGTGGGCGCTGCCAAGGGATGACATTGGAAAACGTTGAAAGACACGGCAATGTACCAGAGACATGAAAATAAGCAGCAGCTTAAAGCGTATCTAAACCATAGAACATTGTTCTGTACTCAGCCCTAAAGTGACAGAGAACTCTCCGTTATTTGGGGGACTTTCAGCTGCTGATTTAATCCCTTACCAAGAATGCAGCTTCTTTAGCTTTTAATTCTTGCCTATGGTCCAGTTTAAGTTGGTGTCGTGACCTCTGTCCCAGTTTTCCTGCTTCAGGGCGGCTCCTTCCTCTTGCAACATCCTATGGAGCCACATTTGTATGCAGGGACTAGAGTTATAGAGTCTCTCTACACTGTATGCATCAAAAGAAACACACAGCCCCATAGCCTAGGATGGCAAGGCACTACCCAGGCACTACCCAGCTCCTCCCTCTCCCTACTCCTCCTTTCGCGCCCCTCCCCCTTTTTTCTCCTCCCTTCTCCTTCTCCCCTCTTTCTGCTCCTCCCTTACCCTCCCTCTTTCTCTTCCCCCTCTTGCTTCACCCTCTTTTTCTTACCCTCTTCCAGATCCTCCCTCTTCCTACTCCACTCTACTGCTTCACCCTCTTCCTCCTCTCCCATCTCGTGCCTCCTCCATTCCTGCTCCTCCCCCTTTCCTGCTCCTACTCCATTTCTGCTACTCCCTCCTTCTTCCCATTTCCTGATCCTCCTCTATTCCTGTTCCTCCCTCCTCCCCATTTCCTGAACTTCCTCCATTCCTGCTCCTCCCTCCTCCTTCCTATTTCCTGCTCCTCCCTCCTCCTCCCCATTTCCTGCTCTTCCTCCATTCCTGTTCCTCCCTCCTTCTCCCCATTTCCTGCTCCTCCTCCATTCCTGTTCCTCCCTCCTCCTCCCCATTTCCTGCTTCTCCCCAATTCGTATCCCTCCCTCCTCCTCCCTATTTCCTGCTCTTCCCCATTCCTGCTCCTCCCTTCTCCTCCACCTTTCCTGCTCCTCCTTCTCCATTCCTGCTTCTCCCTCCTCCTCCCCCTTTTTCTGCTCCTCCCTTCTCTTCTTCCCCCTTCCTGCTTCTTCCTCTTCCTTCTCCACCCTCCTGCTAATTCTTCATCCTCCCATACTGCTCCTCTCTCCTCGTTCCCTTCCTGATACCATCATCATCTTCTCTGCTTCTTGTTCCTCCCTCCTCTTGCTTCTCCTCCAGCCCCCTCCTGCTCCTCCATCCTCCTCCTCCACCCTTCTTGCTCCTCCCTCTTCCTCCTCCACCCTTTATGCTCTTATCTCCTCCTCCACCCTTCTTGCTCCCCTTTCCTCCTCCAACCTTTATGCTCCTCTCTCCTCCACCCTTCTTGCTCCCCTCTCTTACTCCACCCTTCTTGCTTCTCTCGCCTCCTCTACCCTTTTTGCTCCTCCCCTTCCTGCTCCTCCCTATTCCTTCTCTCTCTTCTCTTCACCCTTCCTGCTCCCCTTCTTTCTCCTCCCCCTTCCTCCTACACCCTTCCTGCTCCTCCCTATTCCCTCTCACTCTTCTCTTCTCCTCCACCCTTTTTGCTCCTCCCTTTTACTCCTCCCCACTTCTTGTTCCTCCCTCCTTTTTGCTCCTCCCGACTCTTCCTCCCTTCTGCTCCCCCATCCTCCTCCTCCCTTCATTCTACTCCCTCTTTCTCTCCCCCCACCTCCCCTTCTCAGACTGGCTCCAGACTGCACTGTCCACTGTTAACTCTTTTCTATCGAGACCATAAGTTCAGGGAAGCAGTACTTGGCAGAAGCCAGCAGCATTAAAAGGTGTACAACGTAAGTGTTGGTGTAAGAGATTTAACAATTAGTTTATTGTGGAATGGTCATTTTATTGTGCTCAGTGTGCTGAACTAAAATACGCTGAGGGTTTAATACTACTTTAACAAAAGCCGTTTGATCTGACAACTGTTAAGCTGTGATATATTCAAATATTCTTGAGTTTAGATATGCGAAGGTCAAACCATGCTAATCACACTGAGTAGCAGGAAGGGAGGAGGGGGGAGAAAAGAACCTGGAGGAGCAAGAAAGAGGGGGAAGGAAGAGGGAGGAGCAAGAAGGGATGAGAAGGTGGAGAGAGGAGCAGGAATTGTGGAGGAAGAAGATGGAGGCGCAGGAAGGAAGGGGAGAGGAGAAGGGAGGAGCAATAAGAGGAAAAGTGGAGAAGCAGAAAGGGGAGAAGAGGAGGAGGGAGTAGCAGGAGGGTGGAGGAGGACAAGGGGAAGGAGGAGCTGGGGAGTAGAGAAGGGAGGGGCAGGGAGGAGGAAGGAGGAAGGAGGAGGAGGTGAGAGGAGCAGAAGGGTGGAGAAAGACAAGGGGATGGAGGAAGAGGGAGGAAGGAGCTGGGGAGTAGAGGAGGAGGTCTGAGGAGGGTGGAGGAGGACAGGGGGAAGGAGGAAGAGGAGGAGGAGCCGGGGAGTAGAGGAGGAAGGAGAAAGATGCAGCTCAGGTGTGGAGATCTTCAAAATAATTGCTTCTCCCAGAACCACGGGTGCAGGCAATGCATGTGATATTGCAAAACAAAAGAACAGATTCTTCTAGACAGCCACACTCCGAATTAAAATTGCCTTTATTGCAAATCCAAAAAGAAAAATAGCACTACATGTCACAGCACACCGTCAGTAGAGCAGTGGACGGTGTCAGTAGAGCAGTGGATGGTGTCAGTAGAGCAGTGGACGGTGTCAGTAGAGCAGTGGACGGTGTCAGTAGAGCAGTGGACGGTGTCAGTAGAGCAGTGGACGGTGTCAGTAGGACAGTGGACGGTGTCAGTAGGGCACTTGATGGTGTCAGTAGAGCAGTAGACGGTGTCAGTAGAGCAGAGGGCAGTGTCAGTAGAGCAGAGGGTGGTGTCAGTAGAGCAGAGGGCGGTGTCAGTAGAGCAGAGGGCGGTGTCAGTAGAGCAGAGGGCGGTGTCAGTAGAGCAGTGGACGGTGTCGGTAGGGCTAGTTGATGGTGTCGGTAGGGCAGTGGATGGTGTCAGTGGAGCAGAGGGCTGTGTCAGTAGGGCAGTGTGCAAAACAATAGAATGAATTCTTCTAGACAGCCGCACTCCGAATAAAAATTGCATTTATTGTAAATCCAAATAGAATAACAGCACTACATGTCACAGCACACCGGCAGAGCTGATGCGTTTCACACTATACTTAGTGTTTAATCATAGCTATGATTATTCAGGCTATGATTAAACACTAAGGGCCAGATCCACGAAGAAGTCCCGCTGGCGTAGCTTATCTAAGTTACACTACGCCGCTGTAAGTTACAGCGGCGTATCCCTATTCACAAAGAATTTACGCCGTAAGTTGTAGTGTAATTGTGTAGTGTAATTGTTGCGGCGTAAGGCCGTGCGATTCAAATCAGTAAGATGTGGGCATGATTTAATGTAAAGGACGTTTTTTTGAACAGCGCATGCGCCGTCCGTAGAGATATCCCAGTGCGCATGTGCAAAATCACGTCGCAAAACATCAATGAAAACAACGTGAACGTAGCTTACGCAAATCCCTATACGCGAACGGTTTACGGAAACGACGTGAACGACGGAAACATTACGTACGCCTCTATACAGCAGGGGTAACTTTACGCCAGACATAGGCTTACGCAAACGACGTAAAAACACTGCGCCGGGCGTAGGTACGTTCGTGGATCGGCGTATCTAGCTCATTTGCATATTTTACACGGACAAACAACGGAAGCGCCCCTAGGGTCCAGCGTAAATATGCAACTAAGATACAACAGCGTAAGAGACTTACGCCAGTCGTATCTTAGCGTAATTCCGGCGTAACTTGTTTTGTGAATACAAAACAAAGATACGCCGGTGCAAATTTGAAATTATGGCAGCGTATCTGGAGATACGCCACTGTAATTATTCGTGGATCTGGCCCTAAGTATAGTGTGAAACGCGTCAGCTCCGCCGGTGCAAATTTGAAATTATGGCGGCGTATCTGGAGATACGCCGCTGTAATTATTCATGGATCTGGCCCTAAGTATAGTGTGAAACGCGTCAGATCTGCCGGTGTGCTGTGACATGTAGTGCTGTTTTTCTATTTGGATTCACAATAAAGGCAATTTTTATTCGGAGTGCGGCTGTCCAGAAGAATCTGTTCTTTTGTTTTGCAATCCTAGAGGAGGAAGGAGGAGGTGGGAGGAGCAGGAATGGAGGAGCAGGAGGGTGGAGGAGGACGAGAGGAAGGAGGAGGAGGGAGGAGCTGGGGAGTAGAGGAGGGAGAAGCAGGAAGGAGGAGGAAGGAGGAGGTGGGAGGAGCAGTAGGGTGGAGGAGGACGAGAGGAAGGAGGAAGAGGGAGGAGGAGGAGGAGGGAGGAGCTGGGGAGTAGAGGAGGGAGAAGCAGGAAGGAGGAGGTGGGAGGAGCAGGAGGGTGGAGGAGGACAAGGGGAAGGAGGAAGAGGGAGGGGGAGAAGGGAGGAGCTGGGGAGTGCCTTGCCACCCTAGGTTTTGGGGCTGTGTGTTTCTATTCATGCACACAATGTAGGGAGAGAGACACAACTCTAGTCCCCGCATATAAAGGTATCCCTGATGTTTGCATAATATGATTTAGACTCAGTGATGTCATCACTGGGTCTCTATTTTTTTTTCTATGCATTCAGGCAGATCATGGCTGGTGGGAGGGGGCGGCAGGGTGCTGTACATGGCCTCCTGAAAACATCACAGCACCCGGCCTCACTACTCCTCAAATGCCCCCAGTCCTTAGGCAAGCAGTGGGATGGCTCTTGGGGAGGAGTTATGCAAATATCAAAATGCTTTGATGAACGGATGCCAGTCTGGAGGAGTGGGCATTCCTAGACATGTGATGTTGAAACTCTACGATTGTAATAACTGAATTCCAATGAATGGGGCGGGGGCAATGCTGTATTCTGGCCTAGGCCAACAAGGCCCAGGCCTAGGGCAGCACTTTGCAAGGGGGCATTCTGCAACTGTGGGAGGGGGGGGGCGTCGCTTCTAATTTTTTACCATCCCTGTCCCATTGCAGTGATTTCACTTCATGACCCATAGCCAAACAGGAAGTGAGAGGAAATCTATGCAAATTAAGGGAATCCATTGCCCCCCCCCCCCCAGGCCATCAAAATTAAAAATGAAAATTTCAGGGTGGGTCTTAAACCGCAAGGGGTGTGGCTTTGACAGGAAGGGGTGGGTCATATTTAAATTAGGGGGTGCACGAGTTTAGTCAGGCCTAAGGCAGCACAAAACCTAAATACACCCCTGGGCGGGGGCTAGGGGCAGTCAAGCTGTGCAGGAAAGACTAGATGATGGTGGACCTCCTCCAACCAGGAAATGAGGCGGGGCCAGGAAATCTGACTTGCTGCGGCTTCCAATGCACATTGCGAGAAGCTCACAGTGTTTTGGAGTGCGGCCGTCCTATTGTTTCTCTTCTTTTTTTGCATATATTGCAGTGCCGATACCCAAGTGTTTGGATTCAGCATCTAGTTCTCTGGGATCTCTGAGCGGTTGAACTTTTCTTCTCAAGCTCACAGTGTGCATTAGGAGTTTACAGGACAAATAAAATTAAAAAAAGACGAAACTCCTCCCAGAAATAAACAACTGACAAATGTCCCAGCCCTTCCCCCGTATTATCCACAGCTAGACAATCGCTACATTGTAAAAGCCGATGGAAAAAGAAGGCATTAAAAGCCCGTTTTACAATGACTTTGAGCCGGAGTTCCATGTTTGGAGGGCAAGGCGGGAGGCGGAGCCCAAAGACAAAAAAAATAAAAAAAATAATCATTTGTTAGTGAATAGATAAAAGGACACAGACTGTTATGAAATCCATATTTCATTTTCTATTACAGATCTCTCTGCCAGAAGTTTAACCGACTCCATCAAATTCCTCTTGGAGTCACTGGCTTGTAACTAATAATTTTCCCGGGCCGCCTGTTTGCTGTCGAAACGTGTTGAGAAGCATTTTTCATAGCGGGGGAACAAAACACATTCGTTATATGCCGCCATGTTCCGCGACGGAAGAAATATTTCGGAATAAAGCCGTAGATATGCAAAACGCACATTTTTTTTTTTTGATACATTTATTGCAACATACTTGTGAGGAGCCGTATCCTAGCGCCGCACAGCGAAGAATTGTCCCTATAGGCCAGATTCAGGTAGATGGGAGCATCTTTGCTCTGGAGTAACGTTTCTCATTTACGTTACTCTGGCGAAATTTTAGGAGCAAGTGCTGTTATTCATGAAGCACTTGCTCCTAAAGTTGCGACAGCGTATCGAAAATGAGCCGGCGGAATTCAAATTGGGCGGGTACGGGGCGTGTATTATTTAAACTAAGCGCGATCCCGCGGCGAACGTACTGCGCATGCGTCGACTGTCAAAGGATCCCAGTGCGCATGCTCCAAAACTCTGTCAGTGAATGTCAATGACGTCAAATCCCCATTCATGGACGTTTTACGCAAGCGACGCAAATTTTTTTTTTTCGACGCGATGACCACGGCTATACTTAACAGAGGATACTCCACTAGGGGGCTGCTTTATCTTTACGCCGCGTATCGCTTACGGAAACGTCGGAAAGTCACTGCGTCGCGCCCGAATACGATCGTGAATTGCCGATTCCCGCTGATTAACATATTTTTTCGGCGTAAATCAGCGGGAACGCCCCCGGCGCCATTTTTAAATTAAAGTTGCGATGCGATGGCGAAATTCTGGTTACAGAAAACAGAAACGCCGGCTTAAAGTGACAGTTAGGCTGGAGTATCACTGATGAGTACCGTTCATATCTGTGCGAATTCAAGTGGCACTGTGGCAGCGACTTCAAAAGTAGTCCCTGTGCTACTTTGGCCCCACTTTGATGCGACTTGAGGTCCATAGACCTTAAGAATACACAGGCATCGCTTCAAGTCTCTGCAAAAAAACGCGGTAAAATCGCGGCACAAAAAAACCTGGCGACCTTGGTGTTGCAATAGTGGAGACAGAGCCTTAAAAAAATGCTGTAACTGAAGAATTTTTTCAGAAATACAGTGGAACCTTGGAGTACGAGCAGGAGAATGCTTGTAATCCAAAGCACTCACATATCAAAGCGAGTTTCCCCATAGAAGTCAATGGAAACAAAGATAATTTGTTCCGCATTGACTTCTATGGCATGCAATACCGCATGTGGACAGACATGGGGGGTCGCCAGAGAGCCTTGAAAATACTTGGGGACAGCTCAGCTGATCTCGGAAACCCTCGGTAAAGGTTCAGGAACACTCAGGAACTGTCATGCCTAGTACACGCGTGCCGGATTTTCGACGGGAAAATTTCCATCTGAAATCCTGAGGGGAAACCTGAGAACCTGCTTGGTAACTATCCCCCTACACAAGGTCAGTTTTCCCGTCTGGAAAACTCAGATGAGAGCTTTGGTTGGGAATACCAACCGTGTGTATGCTCCATCTAATAGAAAAACTGCCAGGAAAAAGTTTGCCGGTGAGAAAAAAGAGAGCAGGTTCTCTTTTTTTGTCTGGCGTTTTTTGGCAGCTTTCCCGTTGGTCGCAAAAGTGTACTAGGCTTCAGGGCTGGGCTCAGCCCTTCCTTCCCTGAGCGGGCAGCTCAGCTGTCAGCTATCTACCAGCTCCTAGTTCTCCACAGTGACTCACCTGTTGATGATCCTTTTCGTCAGTCCTGCCTACTTAAAGCCTTCCAGTTCATTTGCTCTCTGCCTTTGCCTTGGTCAACATCACAGAGACTTTCTCCTGCATTCCAGTTGAAGACTTTGCTCGGCTGACATACCTTCTGTGCCCTGTGCCCCCCCCCCCCCCACCCCAAAGCACCTTGTCCCCATGTTGATGGGGACAAGGGCCTCTCTCCGACAACCCTGGGCGTTGGTTGTCGGCGTCTGCGGGCAGGGGGCTCATCTCGGAATCTGGGAGCCCCCTTTAGAAAAGGAGGCCCGCAGATCCCGGCCCCCCTCCCTATGTTAATGAGTATGGGGTACATCATACCCCTACCCATTCACCTGGTGGAAGAAAAATGTCAAAAAAACACTACACAGGTTTTTAAAGTAGTTTATTAGGCAGCTCCGGGGGTCTTCTTTTGACTTTGGGGGTCTTCCGACTTCTCCCTTCTGCCGGGCACCACCGCTGTCTTCTTTCAGCTCTTTTACCAGCGGGGGCCCGAGCTTCTCCCTTCTTACGACTTTGAGGGGTCTTCTTCCGACTTCGGGGGTCTTCCAACTCCTCCGCTCTCTTCTCCCGCTCTCCGGTTCTTTTTCTCTTCTGCCGGGCAGCACCGCTGTCTTCTTTCAGCTCTTTCACCAGACGAGAAAAAGAACGGGAGAGCGGAGAAGTCGGAAGACCCCCCGAAGTCGGAAAACGACCCCCCCCCCCCCCCCGAGGTCAGAAGAAGAAGACCGGACCCCCGCTGGTAAAAGAGCTGAAAGAAGACAACGTGGTGCCCGGCAGAAGGGAGAAGTCGGAAACCTCCGAAGAAGAAGGGAGAAGACCAGGCTGCCGCTGGTAAAAGAGCTCAAAGAAGACAGCGCTGGTGCCCGGCAGAAGACCCCCTGAAGTCGGAAGAAGACCCCTGGAGCTGCCTAATATACTACTTTAAAAACCTGTGTAGTGTTTTTTATTGACATTTTCCCTATACTCATTCACATAGGGTGGGGGTCTAGATTCTAGTTGGGGGTATCAGAGTAAAAGGGGCTGAATTCAAATGTACCCCCCACACTTTTCACATATTTATTTGTAAAAAGAAATTAAAAACGTTTATAATTTTCCTTCCACTTTACAATTATGTGCCACTTGGTCTATCACATAAAATCCCAATAAAATACATTTACACAGGATTGGCCCACTGTTGTCACCATCAGGAAACACATTCTGAGAGATGAATCGGATGTGACCTGGCACACACACTATGGCACACATGGCGACCTCCATCCCTAAATTGATTCGTAGAAAAGAAGAGCTGTGGGACTTTAACTGCTTGCCAACCAGCCGCCGCAGTTATACGACGGCAGGTCGCCTCTGCTGGGTGAGATCACGTAGTTATACGTAATCTCGCCGAGCAGCCAATAGGGGCGCACTTGCCTCGCTTGCCCCCGATTCCCACGTGTGTGCCCGGTGGGCGGGATCGCCGCCGGGCACCCGCGATCGCTCGTTACAGAGCGAGAACCGGGAGCTGTGTGTGTAAAGACACAGCTCCCGGTCCTGTCAGGGGAAGAAATGCCTGACCGTCTGTTCATACAATGTATGAACAGCGATCAGTCATCTCCCCTAGTCAGTCCACCTCCCCTTCAGTTAGAACACACCCAGGGAACATACTTAACCCCTTCCCCGCCACCTAGTGTTAACGCCTTCCCTGCCAGTGGCATTTTTATAGTAATCAATGCATTTTTATAGCACTGATCGCTATAAAAATGACAATGGTCCCAAAAATGTGTCAAAAGTGTCTGAAGTGTCTGCCATAATGTCGCAGTACTGATAAAAATTTCTGAACGAAAAATATGTAGAAGAATACGTATCGGCCTAAACTGAGGAAAAAACTGTTTTTATATATCTTTGGGGGATATTTATTATAGTAAAATGTTTAAAATATTCTTTTTTTTTTTCAAAATTGTTGCTCTATTTTTGTTTATAGCACAAAAACTAAAAACCGCAGAGATGATCAAATACCACCAAAAGAAAGTTCTATTTGTGGGGAAAAAAGGACGTCAATTTTGTTTGGGAGCCACGCCGACGGACCGCGCAATTGTCAGTTAAAGCGACGCAGTGCCGAATCGCAAAAAGTGCTCTGGTCTTTGACCAGCAATATGGTCCGAAGCTAAAGTGGTTAAGTATGTTCCCTAGGTGTGTTCTAACTGAAGGGGGGGTGGGATTCACTGGGGGAAATGACAGATCGTTGTTCATACATTGTATGAACAGAAGATCAAGGCATTTCTCCCCTGACACACACACAGCTCCCGGTTCTCGCTCTGTAACGAGCCATCACGGGTGCCCGGCAGCGATCGTCCCCGACGTGCCGACCTGCCGCCGTATAACTGCGGCGGCTAATCGGCAAGCAGTTAAACGAGGCAACCGCCATGTCAGATATGAACATAAACATAAAATATTACAGTACATAATTTATTGTTACATTGTATCAAATAAATAGGTAATCACATGCAGGAATTAGGGTGGTGGGGGCCCCTGGGCTTAATAATCGAAGGGGCCCCCTGGAGCAGAGAAGGGGGTGTGGGTTGTTACCGCTCGACCGATCATAGTTGTTGGGGGGGGGTCAGGATCCGCCGACTGACCTATCAAAGTTGTTGAAGGGTGGGTAAGGTTCAGTGTGCCGGCCGATCATACTTGTTGAGCGGGGGGGGATCCGCTGACCGACCGATCAATCTTATGAGCGGGGGGGGGGGGGGCAGCCACTGGACAGACTTCTTACCTCATCCCAGGGCCGCCTTCAGTCATTTTGGGGCCCCTTACACAGCTGCAGTGGATTACAGCCATCCACCGAAGTTGTTAAGCGGGGGGGGGAGGGGGGGGGGCAAAATTGTCGCGAACGGGGGATTGCAGTAAAATTGCAGAAGAATTGGGCCCGGGGGCCCCCTATTGGACGCGGCCCACGGGCTTGAGCCCAGTTAAGCCCAATGGTCCAGCCCTGATCACATGACTTACACTAACTATGCTGCTATAGCATGCAATACAAATGGCAATTCACATAATACATAATGTAACATGTGATACAATGTAACTGTAATATTTTATGTTTATGTTCATATCTGACATGGCGGTTGCCTCATTTAAAGTCCCCCAGCTCTCCTTTTCTACATCCTGAGAGACGTGCATGACGTGGCTGTATAGAGGCTGCAGGAGATCAGTAGCACTGATATTGTAAAAAGGATATAAAAAAAAGTGGAGACAGTATTTTATTTGAAACAAATGGCAGTTGTTTGTGAACTGTCATTACTTTGGGGTTTTACTTCTACTTAAATAGAGGATTGAGTGACGCCGGTGACACTTTGTGGTGTGATACGGCACAGCAAATACAAAGATTCATCATTTGGCGACACGAAGCCGCCGTTTCTTAGTCAACTTTTATTAATGTTCAACCAAAAATGACTGAAACGTGAAATAAATAGACTTCCTAAAATGTAATACAAAGTTGCTAATAAATCAAATGTCACTCGAAGTCTGATGCAAGGCATCGGATAGATCACTTTTTTTGAAAAATGATATTAATATTTTTTTTGTTAGGTAAAGAAGGCAACATAGTAATATACAGCGCCTTGAAAAAGTATTCATACCCCTTTCCACATGTTGTCACGTTACAACCAAAAAGAAAAGAAAAAAAATATAGCTCGGATTCACAAAGCACTTACGCCTACGTATCTCCAGATACGCCGCGTAAGTGCAAATATGCGCCGCTGTATCTGTGCGCCGGACCCACAAACTAAGATACGCCTAAAAACTGACTTCATCCCACCGACGTAACTTGCCTACGCCGGCGTAGAGTGGGCGCATATTTACGCTGGACGCATGTGGCGCTCCCATTGATTTTCTATTCAAATATGCAAATGATGGAGATACGGCAATTCACGAACGTACTTGCACCCGGCGCATGATTTGCGTAAGTTTTACGTTCGGCGTAAAGTTATTCCCCATAAAGGAGGCGCAACCCATGCAAAGGTATGGACCAGGGAACACAAGCCTACGTATTGCACGTTGGACGTCTGTGAATATGGGCCGGCGTGGGTCTGGCTGGGCGTAGGTTTACGTTCACGGCGTACACAGTGATCCGGTGTATCTTAGGCAGTTTTTCTGCACGGGAATACATCCACGTCCCAACACATGCACAGTTCGTTTTAAGTGTTTGTCTGGCGCCCGGCCCATCATTTGCATGGGGTCACGCCTTTATTAGCATGGATAACGCCCACTTCCAGCCCACTGCCATCTACTTCCACTTACACCGGCTTACGCCTACGAAATATACGGTACGCTGGCGCAGAGTTGGGAGCATTTGCTTTGTGAATTCGGTGCTTGCCTCTCCGCGCTGCGGCGGCGTAGCGTAAAAGAGATATATATGCGCCAATGTATGTGAATCTGGGCCTATATATATAGATAGGGTAACAAAACGTGATACTTACGTGAATTAGTGGAGGGCGAGGTGGAAGTCATGGGTGTCAGGTTCAACTGCGAGATGTCGAAGTCGTCGCAGTCGTCCGTGTCTTGCACTAGACCAACTTTGTCGAAGTAGCTTGAGAAGGCATCTGAGGTACACTGGAGGGCAGGCTGGTCCGGCTGTCTCGATGGCACCGGGGGAGGGTTCACCATCTGGAAATTCTGATCTGGCCGCAGGGGGCTGGATCGCATGGAGTCGCTGGAGGGCGGCACGGCCGCGACCGGGGCGGTACCACCTTGGAACATGGCTGCTTGGAAAGGCAATACAGTCTGTGTTGGCATGAAGGCAGCGGGTGGGAACTGACCGGGCAGGGTGGGCCACGGCTGTTGCTGAGTGGGGGGGTAAAGGCCCGCCTGGGCCCATGCTATCGTCTGGTTTCCCTGCATAACCTGAGGAACGGGAGGCTGGCCGCCCAAGACCATCTGCGGCGATATCAACGGCTGTTGTCCCCAGAACGATGGCTGGACGGCTCCCATTGCGACATAACCTGGCGGGGAAAAAAAGATAGAAAACGGCAATCAGAAAAGTTTGGAGATATTTCCAAGTTGAAATGGAAACCTTTATGTAGCCTGAGATTTACTAAAACCCCCGTAATGTGATTATGTGTCTATTCTGATTACCGACACCAGGAGAAAGTCTAGTCTATCCCGCCTTATCAATGTAATAAATGATCCCATATTCTGTGTAATATCACTTCTAATGTTACCCTTCCCGGGACAAAGCCCTCCACTACCCAGTAGACAAGTGCAATTCAATTGGTTAAAAAATCTAAATTTGGACAAAATTTTCGTTATTTGGTAGAATCGGATGTATCTGAATTTTAAAAACCACAATAGTAACCTATTTCAACGAATCTGAAATAAATTATAAAGAAACGATCTATCTGAGTGATCAGCACCAATCACTCACTGTGTTCATTCATTACCGAAGCATAGGAACAATTTCCTATGCTTCAGTTTTGTGATGATCAAGAAGCCGCTCAGCACAGAGCACTTCCAATTCATTCCCTGTCCAGTGCAGCTAAGGGCTGCCGAGAAAGGGACCGGGGAACTCTGGCCTAAGTCTCGTTCTGTCTAAAAAGTGAGACATCAGGGGTCTGTTTAGACCCCTGATATTTCACCAAAGTCCCCCAATGGGGCTTCTAAAAAACAATAAAATATTGTGAAAAAACCACTGAAATATCTACTGCTCTACTGACTGACAACCGTTCACTGCTCTACTGACATACACCGTTCCACTGCTCTACTGACAAAACCGTCCACTGCTCTACTGACACCGTCCACTGCTCTACTGACACCGTCCACTGCGCTATTGACACCGTCCACTGCCCTACTGACACACCGTCCACATGTGATCTACTGACACCATCCACTGCGCTACTGACACCGTCCACTGCGCTACTGACACAACACCGTCCACTGCCTACTGACACCGTCCCACTGATCTACTGACACCGTCCACACACTGATCTACAGACACCGTCCTACAGATCTACTGACACCGTCTACTGCTCTACTGACATGTTCCCCTGCCCTACTGACACCACCCACTGCCCTACTGACACCGTCCACTGTCCTACTGCTCACACGTTCACGTCCACTCTACTGACACCGTCCAGTCCACTACACTGACACTGTCCACTGCGCTACTGCTGACACTGACTGACCGTCCACTGCCCTACTGACACCGTCCACTGCTCTAACTGACTACTCGTCCACACTGCTCTACAGACACACCGTCCACTGATCTACTGACAACTTAAACAATCCGTCCACTGCTCTACTGACACTGACTTCCACTGCGCTACTGACACCGTCCCATTGCCCTACTGACACCGTCCACTGATCTACTGACACC
>JAJQKJ010001143.1:50000-156900 GCA_029574335.1 Rana kukunoris | reverse complement strand
AAAATTAAACCGTTTCCATTATGCTAGAACATGTATGTTTTCATGATCTAGATGTATTCACTATGAACAAACTACTAAGTACCTGGGCTGGGGAAGGTCTTCATTATCAGAGGACTCTGTACTTTCAGAGCTGTCTGCCATTGCCTGAGAAAAAGCGGCCATCTTGCTTGATACAAGGCTCTTCCCTTTTGATACAATAGCTGCTGGTTGTGCAGTGATCTTCGGTTGAGATGTCAGATAGTTTTTTCTTTCTGCGTTTCTAAAGTTTTGACTTCAGCCTGCCAATAAACATTAAAAAAGTCAGGACAAACAACAATAAAATAGAAGTTCATCATTTTCCCATGCTTTGCATAGGTATTCAACCCTCCTGAATAGCTAGTTGCATGTTATGGAATGTTGCAACCTTCATTATATGATCAGTTTATTGCTGTACTTAAATACATAAAACATTTCAAGTAAACCCAGTGGTCACAGCATAAACTTTTTGTTTTAGAACATCAGCACTGTAATAGCAGCACAAAACATACATTTTTGAGAATCCAGTATAAGCTTAGAGATATTAAAAGGTTTATTTTATTTTTAAAACAAGCAGGTCATAACTAACCTGCTCTGTGCAATGGTTTTTACACACAGCAGCCCCAACCCTCTTCTCGATACCCCCGTCAGCACTGCTAACTCCAACCCCTCGATCAGTGCCCCCAATAGAAAGCCGCTTGCTATAGGGCAAAAGTGCATGCTCATGCCCGAGCCCCACTCTGTACGTCCATAAGACAGAGCTGCAGGTCGGCCCCGCAACCCAGAAGGTGGATCAAGAGGGGGTTCAGGAGAGTATCAGGGGGATGATGGGGTAGCAGACCAGTTTTTTTTGTTCCCACGTTATGCATAAAAGGAAAAAAAAAAAAAATCACCTTTACAACCACTTAAAAAAAATTATCTTTCATGTTGTGAGAGTTCTGCTGTCTGCTGGCCATCTCTTTCTGCAACTTCCTGGATTCACAGCATGCTTTTTAGCTTCTCTTTTGCTATTGACTTTACGTTTTTAAAGGACCGCATATCCCACGATACCTTTCTGCCTGCAAACAGTAATTCCTGTACTGCCCCTGAAATTCTTTTTCTCTGTACCTCTGTAGTCAGTGCCGGCCCAAGAATTAATGCTGCCACCCACCCCCCAAAAAGAAAAATCACGCCCCACCAAAAGGCCCCCACATTCATTATTTTATATGATAACTAAAGGGGACCAGTCATGGCTCTATACATGTATAAAGACGTTTAAAAAGAGGGCCTCTCATGGCTCTATACATGTATATAGAGGACCTATCATGACTCTTCACATGTAAAGGAATATCAAGAGGACCTGTCATGGCTCTATAAATGTATTTAGGACTATAAAGATTACTTGATATGGCTCTATACATGTAAAAGGGAGTAAAAAAAAAAAAAGGCCTGTCATGGCTCTATAGATGTATAAAGAGAACCTGTCATGGCTCAATACATGTATAAAGGAGTATAACGAGGGCCTGTCATGGCTCTATACATGTATCCAGGAGTATAAAGGGACCTGTGAATTGCCGACGGCCACAATGTATTTTGCGCAAACTAATCAATGTACGCCAATTGTGTTTTTTTTTGGCACCAAAAATATGTAGAATACATATTGGCCTAAACGGAAGAAAATAGTTAATTTTTCAAAATTTTGAGTATATTTATTATAGCAAAAAGTAAAAAATATATATTTTGTTTTAATTGGTTTTTTTTTGTCGTTTATAGCACAAAAAATAAAAAAAAAAAACACACAGGTGATCAAATATTACCAAAAGAGCTCTATTTGTGGGGAAAAAAAAAGGACATGAATTTTATTTGGGTACAGTGTTGTACGACCGCGACATAGTTAGTTTAAGCGACACAGTGCCGTTTCGCAAAAAATGGCCCGGTCATTAAATGGGCAAATCCTTCCGGTCGTTAATCAGGGCTGGGCAAGGAAAGTCCCTCTCAGGTTCTCATACAACTTGTGATGTGCGTTTGTACTTGCTTCAACTCCACCACCAGATGCGGGTTGTCACCTGCCACACGTTGCGGATTGCCACCTGCCACACGTTGCGGATTGCCACTACGTTACCTGCCACACGCTGTAGATTGCCACCTGCCACACGCTGCGGATTGTCACGTGGCCACATCACTTGCCACACATTGCGGATTTGCAAATTAAAGGAAAGCTCCTGGGGACCCCAAGGTAACCAGAAATAGTGTCCCCATTGGAAGATTTCCTCTCTATTACTTTTCTGGGGACAACCCAAAATGTGGGATTTTCTTTTTACTTTAAATAATGGTAAACAGGAAAAATAGGAGGGTGAATCTCCTTAACAGGGACACAGACAGCAATACAAACTGACAGTTGTCCTATCCCACCTCCTCTATCCAAAACTGCAAAAAAAAAAAAAAATTGCCTTTAGGTATACTTTAAAGCTTAAAATATAGTTTGTTTGGAGCAAGCTGGGCCAAATTAACCATTACCTTTAATACTAGATGTGCCCGCTGTGTGCTTTCTATAAACTACTGGGTGGAGCTACAGTGATCCAGGAGAGGGCAAGAACAACAGTGTGGGTTGCCAACATCGATCTATGCCTTGAGCGGTTTCACATGTTCGAGTGGTCCTAGGCTTGCAGAGGTGCAGCCGTTCCACTGGGTCTCTTGATTTTTACATTCCTGTATATAATTTAACTCATTGGCAATCCAGAGCTGCAGTGAGCTTGTGTCCTCAGTTTGCCAGCTATTTTACTCAGATTCTAGGCATTATAAAGAAGTTGTGGAACATGCCTCTATTGTCTTTGGGTGTTCAGATGGGTGTCTCCAAATGGAATCACCCTTCAACACACTGTTGAAGGGTGATCCCATTTGGAGACACCCATCTGAACATCATGGTTTGGCCTTTACTATGTGTCAAACCATAGGGTGAGGAGCACACCCTTGGAAGATCTCGTGGAGGTGTTGCATGTTTTTTTGGAGGATTCACAGATGATTGTTTGCACCTACCATTTATTGAGCATAGACTATTGTAGACATTAGTATTTTCATTATTTCACTATTGTTTACACCATTATCTCATGGTTTGATTTTATTGCATAATTGTTTATTAGCACAGCACTATATCTATCACCAATATTTACACCTTTGTGCATGTGACTGATAGTTGAGAGCTGGTGCACAAATTGTTTACTTAAATATTTGTATGGAACATCAATTTATAGAGACACCATTTAGAAAAGTAGGACTCTACTGCTGGGCTATTTAAAAAAATGCACTACAAATCAGTGTTATTAAACGTTAATTTCCAAAAAGGCAGATATTATGTATGCAATTAAAATATAGAGTAAATATCTGACCAAAAAATTAAATAATTTCCTTTTAGTACACCAGAAGGACTTCTAGATTCATCCTTGCATTACATTTCGGGGGAGGGGAATAAGCGGTGGAACCGACCACAATAGTTTGTTCATTCACTGCTACATTCAGTTGCAAAGAAAAACACCTGGAACCCTCAGGTATTGGAGGAGCATATGACTGTCATACAGGGAGAGAGCAGCTTCACATGTCCTTGGCATGTGATGCAAACCTGCTGCCTTATCCTGCATGTGCAAAACATAGGTTCACTTTAAAGCCCAGCTACAGGCAAAACTTGAGCACCCCCCCCCCCTTTTCTTTCAAACACATGGACCACAGAAGGAATACACCATCTTACGTAAACAGAGGTGGATAGAAGTCTTAGGACTGGACCATCACAAGACCACAGCTTTAGGCAGGTATACATGGCACTCGGTTTAATGCCGACCAGTGGGAGGGGTCGCATGTGAGAATTCATTTATTTAACAAACAAAAGGTGCTTTATTGTAAAAGAAAATCATGTAGTACAGTATACCTCTTGACAGGGTACAAAACAGGACATATAATAAGGAGCATCAGTGTACAGGAGATAACATTGATCAGGCAGAAAAACAGGCCAAATCATGTCACTAAAATAAAACCAACGGCAAAAAGGTAGGTCCACAAATAGACAAAAACAAGACAAAAACCCCAAAATCCCACACACCCTCCCCCGAGAACACATGACACAGGGCCCTTAAGAGGAGAGCCAAGGAGCCCATACTTTGTCATACTTCCATGGGCAACCACAGTTAATGTAAGTGATTCTATACATAGGTAAGGCAGCCTCAATTTGTGATTCCCAGGAGGAAAGAGATGGGGGGGGGGACAATCCATTTTAGACGTATCTCCTTCTTAGCGTAAAATAAAAAAAGGTAAGAAATCAATCATTTCAAATGATGCAAGCGTTGTGCATCCTCGTGTACCCCCCAACAGTGCCAGTTCAGGCAGCATCTGGAGGGACAGCTGCAAATTAAGTTCACTAAACACCTCTGACCAAAGCCCCACTACAACAGGACAGTCCCAAAACATATGAAGAAAGGTGCCAACTGGAGTCCTACATTTAGGGCACATGGGATCTCTGGCCAGGAATATGCGATGGAGTTTTTGGGGAGTGTAATAAATTCTATGGAGGAATTTGACCTGTATTAGCTTATCCCTGGATGCAATGACCAACTTAGGGCCGCAATCCAAGCAGTCTTCCCAACCCTCCCTATCCAGAGAGGGTATGTCTCAGTGCCAGGCTTCCCACAGTCTCTCCATCTTGGGGAGTCCTTACTCAAAAGCACTCCATACAGGGTAGAGAGGCCTAGCAAGATCTCCCGGCGCCAGAAGCTCCTCTATGGGATCAGCCTGAAGAATAGGGCGCTGAGGGAACTGGGCCCTTGCCGCATGCTTAAGTTGCAGGTATCTGAAATGCATCCACCGGGCAGGCGGTACGCATCCCTTAATTCGGGGAAGGGTATTAACACTCCTTGGGGCACAACGTGACTCAAATTGGTGATACCAAATCTTGCCCAGGCCTGAGGGTCCAGAATGGAACGGAAGTGTGGCAGGGCGGGGCTGCCCCACAGTGGATGTGCAGGGGACCACTGATCAAGTTTCAAATAGCGCCGCCGAGCAGCCTTCCACACCCTTCACGTTGCCCGGGTAGGCCTGGGGACCACCTCATATGCCCCCGGTCCCCTATAAACAAAATTACGAAGGTCGGCTAGCGAACCGAGACAATTGGCCTCCAGGCAGACCGCTGCATTAGATCTGGAGCCCTGAAACCACCAATGGACAGACACCACATTGCGGCCAGAAAAGTACACCTGGAAGTTAGGGAGAGCCAGGCCCCCCATGTGCGCAGGCAACCACAAGGTGGAGTGAGCCAACCTGGGGACCGCACCACCCCAAATAAAGGAGCCCACACAGTTATTAATGTCTTTAAAAAATGAGACCAGGACCCACACTGGACAGTTCCTAAAGAGATAGGTAAACTTAGGCAGTATCTTCATTTTTAACAAATGTATGCGACCGAGGAGGTTAAGCGGAAGGTCAGCCCAGGCAATACACCTTGAACGCAGGGTAGTCAGGACCGGTTTTAAAATATTTTCGACATACTTAGAAGGGTCTCTGGTCACCAAAACACCAAGATATCACAACTCCTCCACCCACCTCAGGGGGAGGGGGAAGACCCAGAAAATCGCATAATCATTCATGGGAAATAACACGGATTAACCCCAGTTGATTTTGATGCCAGAGAATTTCCCGAATTTATCAAAAATTACGCAGTGCAGCTAATAGAGTGGGGCCAGCGTCATTTAAGTATAGCAACGCATCGTCGGCATACAGGAACAGCTGCTCCTCACCCACCCGCAGGCCCAGAACATCCGAAGCGCTCCTGATCAAAATCGACAGGGGCTCCAGAGCAAACAGGCCAGGGGAGAGCGGGCACCACTGCCGCGTACCGCGATACAAGTTAAAGGGTTCCGAGTGCCAGTTATTGGTGCGGACTCGAGCTCTAGGCGCCTGGTAGAGCAGTTTAATCCCATGTTCGAACCTGGGGCCAAACCCAAAGCAAAACAGAACCTCCCAGAGAAAGGACCACTCAGAGTCAAATGCCTTCTCGGCATCAAGAGAGGCAATGACCCTGGTGCCCGGGTTATCATGCGGGATGGTGAGGTTCAGGAAGAGGCGCCTAACATTGATATCAGTCCCCTTACCCAGCATAAACCCAGTTTGATCAATACCCACCAGGTCGTCAATGACCCGGGACAGTCGAAGGGCCAAGATCTTTGCAAATATCTTCGCATCCACATTTAAGAGGGAGATGGGTCTGAAGGATGCACAATCCAGTACAATCTAGTACAATAATAGCCTCATTCATCGAATCGGACAGAGCCTCCAAGGTTCCAAACTTAGAGAGGAGTGAAGTTCGCTTAGGGACTAGGATTTTAGTAAAATTTATATAAAATTCAGATGGCAAGCCATCTGCTCCAGGAGCCGTCCCACCCCGAAGATGTCCCATGGCCACCTGCACCTGCTCTAGGACGATATCCGCTTCCAACCCCTCCCTGGCCTTATTAGAGAGAACGGGGAACAATAAGGGGTCCAAAAAGGAAGAAAGGTCCGATTCTGAAAAATACGCACGAGTAGTAAATGTCTTTAAAAAATTCCCCAAGACGACGTTTGATGCTGTCGGGCGCCGCGATTAAACGATCCTGACTATCCCTGATGGAGCCAATAGGAGTAGATGGTACAGCACCTTTGGCCAACCAGGCCAAGAGCTTCCCATTTTTCCCCCCATGCTCAAAGACCCTTTGGGCCGAATACAGGAGGGCCTTATCAGTTTGTGCCACTCTGGCTGTGGAGAGACTTGGCAACGCCCGCCGCCATGTCTGACAGTGTGCGTCGTCCCGTAGTAGCGACAAATTCCTCAGAGATTAATTTAAAGGGTGTGTAAAAGGAAAAAAAATTCTCCTAAATAGCTTCCTTTACCTTAGTGCAGTCCTCCTTCACTTACCTCATCCTTCGATTTTGCTTCTAAATGTCCTTATTTCTTCAGAGAAATCCTCACTTCCTGTTCTTCTGTCTAACTCCACACAGTAATGCTAGCCTCTCTCAATGGTGTGGTGTGACGTGCTCGCCCCGTCCCTTGGACTACCGGAGAGTCAGGACGCCCACTAACACACAGCTCCTTTCTCTATATGCAACGTAGAGAGCGTCCTGGAGAGCGGAAGGGGGCCAGCACGACACTCCACACCAGGGAGAAAGCCTTGCATTACTGTGTGTAGTTACAGACAGAAGAACAGGAAGTGAGGATTTCTCTGAAGAAATAAGGACATTTAAAAGCAAAATTTAAAGATGAGGCAAGTGAAGGGAGGACTACACCAAGGTAAAGGGAGCAAATTTAGGAAAAAAAAAAAAAATGTACCTTTACAACCCCTTTAAGCAAGTATTGTATGCCATCTTTGTTGAAGTATACAGATCATTAGGCCAACTTAGAATAAAGTGCCAAAAGTACAAAATGGCAAAATTTGTTGTTGCATACCGGTTTTACAGGCTCTTCATCACTTTCAGATTCACTTTCTTCTGAGCTTTTATCTGGTTTTGTAGCAGTGGAAGCACTCTGTTTTGCCTTTGATCCTCTTGACACAGCTGAAGGTTTAGGCTACAGAAAAACCAAAAGTTTTTATATTATATAGTTCTGATATTTTTAACTGAATAGGCTGCCGAGTCTGCAAAAAGTAGGCTATACCTGAGCTTTTGCTTCATCATCCGAGTCACTGCTGTCCGTGGCATCTGCTGCAGCGGGTTTGGTCACCTTCTTACCAACTACCGCAGGGGTCTTTTCCAGAACTTTTACCGGTGCATTGCTTTTAGAACGCTGGATGCATAAATAAAAAACAGAAAAAAATAATCAGTTTAATGCAGAACTGCAGCCTACAACTATGGCAAATATCCAAATGAAATAAACAAACATATGCAAACTAAAAACTGCTTTATATTCATTATTATTTGTAAGACTTAAGCCAATACACTGTTCTCACACTGTATAGCCAAAAAGGGATGACTTCATATTTGTCCATGCATCGCACTCAATCCCTTTAAGAGCTCCCGCTGGCCAAAAAATTAAAAAAAACTGATAAAAATGTACAAAGCAACATTGGCAATCACCCTCATTCTGATTTCTACTGTGTACCGTATATATATTTTTTTTTTTTTTTTTTTTTAATACCTGCTTATCCTCTGTATCAGACGATTCACTGCTCTCTGAATCAGCATCAGAATCCGGAACTTGAACAGTAAAAGTCTGTTTAACAGTCAGGAGGGAAGAAGCGGGAGCGGACATCTTAACCTGAACTGCAGGAGTGGCCTAACAAAAAAAAAAACACAAATTCCTTCCATTAATACTGCTGGTACATAAAGACTGGTTTAGACTGAATATATAGAAACAGAGAGATTTAAGCAAATTATTGTAAAACCAAAACAAAAACACACAAACGCCCTTCAGTACCTTAGCAGCTGCTTCCTCATCACTGTCAGACTCTTCCGAGCTTTCACTGTTTGGCTGTGCAGTCTCTGACTTGGCCATTATAGCTGTCTGTTTAGGGTCTCCACTGGGAGATTTTGGCTGCGTTGATTGAAGAGTTGTAGCAGGTTTCTGGTTGAGAGAGAAACGGCAGCATATTCAAGACAGGAATTCAAATTAAGGCATGTAAAATTACTAACAAAAAAAAACCACACACACACACAGCGCCTGGCTGCAGGCATAATCTCCTTATAACCCCATCAACCCGACGACGTAGGGGTATGTCGCTGAGGCTGAAGTGGTTTAAAAAAATTAAAAAATCACATAAAAGTTTTGTGAAAGATTATCATATTGCAAGCTTGTTTAACACTTTCTTCTAAAACCGTTTTGTTATTGCTTTTTTCTATACTTTATAGATCAAATGCACATCCCAACAAAACAGAATTAAAGTCCCCAGATGAAAACACTTATAAGTTCTCTCTGGCTCAGTCTGCCCAGGTCCAGCCAGAGTTTACATCCTCCAGCATTATCAATGCTCAGAAATGGTGAACGCAAATTCCTTTAAAATACCTTAGCATCGGTCTCCTCATCTGTGTCAGACTCCTCTGAGCTCTCACTGTCCTGTTGTGCAGTTTTTAATGGAGTCTTCAGTGTAGCCTTTAAAGTGGTCTGTTTGGCTCCCCCTGAGGGCGTTTTTAGCTGAGATGACTGAACAGCTGTGGTTGGTTTCTGATCAAGTGCAAAAACAGAATATTGTCATTTAAAAAAATGTAAATACTAGTGTCATTTAAGAAACACTATAGCATATTTGCAGTATAAAAATACTAAAGCTTTAGTGCACATTTCACCAAACATAGAAGTATTACGTTTTCTACTCGCCAAAAAAACTCTTGAAGTCCATTAAAGGGACACATGAATAGTTTCACCTTGAGGCTATCCTGATGTCTACAGGAAGATTAGACACTAGCAACAAAACTGTAGGCCAGCCTAGGCAAAAACCTCCTGCCCACCAGCATGCCTCACTTTTGAAGCAAATCATAAACACAGGGGTGGGACCCGTTTATTTTTCTTCACAAAAAGCATTTTACAATAAGGGCCCTTTCACACTAGCGGACGAACGACTGAGAGCGTGGTGACGTCCGTAGATACTCAATCCACCCGACGCTGCGTTTCGTCCGAACGGGCTTCGGCTGCGTAGTCACCTCCTTTCCCAGCCGAAGCCCGTTAGGACGAAACGCAGCGGCGGGTGGAGCGAGTATCTACGGACGTCACCACGCTCTCAGCTGATCGGCTCAGTAATTGCAAGATTCGATCCGACGGCGAAACACCGAGCATCTGTTTCGATATTCTTTTGTCATTCAAAACACAGTGTCGAATTCTTTTTTTAAATGCCATTAGTGCCCTGTTCATGGCCATAGCCTGTATTTGATGTCAGTCAGTTTGGAATAAATCCCTTTGTTTTTAACGTACTGCACGATGGAATCCTTCTCTTCTTAATCCACATACCACTGGGCTTTCTGCCTTGGACACACCATCCTTCCTGGAGTTCCAGGTGTCATACCTTCCCTTGATGAGATTTTTTCACCTGAAGTTCTGACAATCCTGCATCGCAACTTGGAGGATCTTATTCGACCATCCAACCAGGAGAGACACCATAGTGTGTGCAATGCCCTAAAGACCCATCAGGGTCCAACCGTCTGGGAAGCTGCCATCTGTATTAAATCATTGACCAGCTTTATCTTCAGACAAATTTAATGCCGAAGTAACATGGATGTATTATTTCAGAATTGAACCTTCATCTTGAATTTTTTCTTGTTGGGACTTTCACTTAATTTTTATTCATTCCTATGCATCCCATTTTGCCCTTATATTAGTAGCGCACCTTTTTTTCTGTTACACATATCTTCCTAAAGGGCAAATTATGTGAAATGAGTGAGTGTGTATATATATCACACACACACATATATATATACACATACACACACACACATATACCCAATCGGAACCCAATAAAATTCTTATATGAGGTTTTAAACGAAATTAATGGACTTTAAGATAGGATATGTAATAATAATGGGAGATATGAATTTCTGTATGGACAGTACTTCCTGTGCACAGGAGAAGAATAATGTTCAGCTAAAAAAAGATTAAACAGAAAATGCATGCGTGCCAAATAGTGGACATACGAAGGGTCTTGAACCCTAAAGTACTAGACTACACATTTTACTCCCCTGTGCATGGGACGTATTCATGAATAGATTATATTCTGGTCGCTCACAGGGCCCTAGATAATGTTATGGAGTTTAATGTAAAAATTTCTACCCTATCTGACCACTCCCCCCCGCAAGAATGAAAATGACTACACCCGGATTCCAAAGACAACCATTTACATGGCAACTAAATGAAGCACACCCCCAAGATAATGAATTAGCAAAAAAAAGTAAGGAAAGAAATAGAACAGTATTTCATTATAAACGTAAAAAATGGCAGATTACCTATAATATCCGAAGACGAAAGGCAAATATTAGATAATCCAATAACAGAGGATAAAATTAATAATGCATTAAAAGAATCGCCCTCGGGGAAAAGCCCTGGACCCATCGGGTCCATGACTTTTTACCTAAAAAAAATACAAAGAAATTATGACGCCATGGATGTCTCAGCATATGAATGGACTGGGGGTAGATTATGATATGAGCAGGGAGGCCCTCTTGGCATCACCAACAGTAATCCCGAAGGAGGGGGGAAGGATGGCACACCATGTTCAAGTTACAGACCGATATCGCTTCTTAACACGGATACTAAAAAACGGTATGCTAAAATTCTTGCATGACGGATGAAAGATATGATGACCACACTGGTCCACCCGGACCAGGTAGGATTCATCCCAGGAAGAGAGGGGAGGGACAACAGAGTGAGAACTTTGCTGCTCCTCCAGCAAATTAAAAAAGAAGGGTCTCCCGGTCTATTCCCGTCGATAGATAATAAAAAAGCATTTGACAGGGTAGACTGGGGACTTATAAGAAAAAACGCTGGAAATAATGGGTGTTGGCCCAAGAATAATTCAGTGGATTACCGCACTTTATCATCACCCTACGGCAAATATAAAAGTCAATAGCGTGCTGTCCTCCCCCTTCGTGATGAAAAAACAGGACAAAACAGGGGTGCTCCCTCTCCCCCGTTCTATTTGTACTGTCTCTTGAACTCCTTCTGGCAACGATTCAAAATAATCCCAATATAAGTGGTATCAGGGTAGGAGAGGAGGAACATATAATTAGACAGCTTTTGCCGACGATGTGTTGATCTACTGTATATCACTAATCAGAGGATTACAATGCCTAACTTATTAAAAATATTAAAATATACCGACTTGGCCAATTTACAGAATGAATTCCCATTCCCTTGAAAAAAAGAGCCAAAATATCTAGGAATAAAACTAGCGAATATGAGGAGTATAATATATAAAATTAACTACATTCCCTTACTGGATGAAATTAAAAATTAAATGGAGAGTAATGTACAGACCCCCTAACGTGAATAGGGAGGATTAGTACCATGAAGATGGTACCGTTACCAAAGATTGTATAATTTGGGACTTAATTAAAAAATAAAAAAAAGTATTGGAAGGTTTAATTCAACTTTAATTGCATTGAAAGATAATGATTAATTTCCACCTGGTAAAAAAGTAATGGGAGGAAATTGGATAAAGAGTGAAAATGCACAACTAAGATATAATTAGCAGGGGAAAACCACTACACGAGTTGAAACACAAACTGGAATTTAGATTGATAAATGAATGGCAGTACCTCCAGTTGAGGCAGAAATTGTATTGCAGAAAACACAAGAGGCAGAAATATGTACGAGGCAGAAATATGTACTGCAGAAAACACAAAAGGAAGAAATATGTATGAGGCAGAAAACACAAGGGGTAATATATCTCAAATTTTTTAAAAATTGTTGGCAGTGGAGCAGCCGAGATCCCACCATTCATAATTAAATGGAAAAGGGAATTGGGATCACATATAGATAAAGCCACTATTAGTAAAATCCAAAATTTAACCCACAGCTCAGCAGTAGACCTCAGAACGGTCGAGATGAATTATAAATGCTTAACAAGGTGGTACGCAACGCCCGATAAAATCAGCAGGTACCAACTGGGAAGTCAGAAGAGTGTTGGCGAGGATGTAAGGTGTTGGGAACGATGGCTCACCTGTGGTGGGACTGTCCAAAAATCAAAAAGTATTGGGGAGGGATCCTGCTACCAATAAATAAATCACTATAAAATAAAATACCAGAGGACCCGTGGATTGTCCTGCTACATGAGGTTGAAGGCCCAGAAAAACAATATAAAAATTCAGTAATATCACACATGTTGAATGCTGCGAAAAGATTAATCCCTAAAAAGTGGAAGCCCCCTCTCAGAGAGTGGTTAATTACAGTAGATGAAACATATAATATAGAAGGCCTGAGGCAGAGTATTGAAGAAGAAAGCGTAGAGTTAACAGATAAATGGGAGAGATAGAAAGCGTTTAAAATGACAAGTAGATATGTAGAGGTGTTTAATCTCCAGACAGAGGGAACCTTTTCACAGTAAATATACATTTTTTTTTTTTTTTTTAAAGATGTAGGTGGGGTGGGTGCTGATGATCAACCAGCAATCAATAGGATACACAGTTTTTGAAAGGGGGTGTAATGTATTTTTACTTATGTAACTTTTTTGTAACTGTGTAATTTTGATAAAAAAACAAAACAAGATTACTCCATTATCTGACCTCTCAGGCTGTACCTGGGAAGCTCCCTCTATTTTCTGTCATTTCCCCTCCTTGGCTCTTACTGTTTCTCAGAATATTAGGAAAAGGTGAGCAGATCCGCGGATCCCTGGTTGCAGGTCACGTCCCTTAGGCTACTGAATCTAGCCTCTGTAATGTTTGCAGTGTAGTACCCGTATGGGGCTGTTGCTTCCAGCTATGAGATGACCTATCTGTTCTTAGTAACAATATATATATCATTTAACTTTGTTTGTATATGCATCTCTGGATAACACTGTTTTTGAATATGGCTGTGATCCGTGTGAAATGCTCTTTGTTGTGTGAAAATAAAAAATTTTGAAAAAAAAAAAAAACAAAACAAAAAGCAACAAACACACTTTCTTCTAAAACCGTTTTGTTATTGCTTTTTTCTATACTTTATAGATCAAATGCACACCCTAGCAAAACAGAATTAAAGTCCCCAGATGAAAACACTTATAAGTTCTCTCTGGCTCAGTCTGCCCAGGTCCAGCCAGAGTTTACATCCTCCAGCATTATCAATGCTCAGAAATGGTGAACGAAAATTCCTTTAAAATACCTTAGCATCGGTCTCCTCATCTGTGTCAGACTCCTCTGAGCTCTCATTGTCCTGTTGTGCAGTTTTTAATGGAGTCTTCGGTGTAGCCTTTAAAGTGGTCTGTTTGGCTCCCCCTGAGGGCGTTTTTAGCTGAGATGACTGAACAGCTGTGGTTGGTTTCTGATCAAGTGCAAAAACAGAATATTGTCAGAATATTGTCATTTAAAAAAAATGTAAAAACTAGTGTCATTTTTTAAGAAACACTGTAGCATATTTGCAGTATACAAATTAAAAAGCTTGAAGTCCATTAAAGGGACACAAATAGTTTCACCTTGAGGCTATCCTGATGTCTACAGGAAGATTGGACACTAGCAAACAAAACTGTAGGCCAGCCTTGGCAAAAACCTCCTGCCCAAAGCCTCAGTTTTGAAGCACATCATAAACACAGGGGTGGGACCCGTTTATTTTTGTTCACAAAAAGCATTTTACAATAAGTACAACAATTCTAATTTTCTCTTTCTCATCCATTGAGGGACAGATAAAGCCCTTTACATTTGGGATGTCCAAAATCAGTCCAACTGAGGGGTGGACAACACAATACTAACAGGTCCAAGAAAACAGAGAACTGTTGACAACCTGCAGCTCAAAGATGCTAGAAGCTGACGTTAGGTGAATTTAGAGAATGTATGAACAGAAAAACAGATGGCATTACAGCAACTCTTAGAAAATAGTTGCTTGATGCTAGAGACAGTGGAACCTGGTCCTCGAGACCAAAAGCTTAGATGATGGTCTGTCTGGGCCAGAGAGCTTCAAACTATGGCCCTTCAGTTGTTAAGGAACTACAATTCCCAATTATGCCTAGTCATGTCTGTTAATGTCAGAGGTTTACAATGCCTCATGGGATGTGTAGTTCTGCAACAGCTGGAGGGCTGTAGTTTGAGGATCCCTGTTCTGGGCTATCTAGGAGATGGTAGAACAAGAAAGCCCAGATACAGGCACCAACCATGATTAAAAAGAGAATTGGTCTTTCTGAAAAAATAAATAAAAAAAAAGCAGTGGCCAAGCTACATTTAGACAAAGGAGGGAAATTCTGTTGGTACACTGCAGCAAGAGAGGGAGGGAAGAATGCTGTTCTGGTTAAGGGCAGAAACTACCTTAGGCAAGATGAAAGTTCTGGGCCACCACAATGTCCCTCTCTACAAACCCAAAAATATTTCTTGCAAGCTAAGGCCACCATTTGAGGCAGACAGTCACCTTGCAGAAATGATTATTACAAAGAATAGAACGTTTATAATGGGTTCAAGGGTGGTTTCTGTTGTGCAGCGAGAACCACATTTAGATCTAATGGAGTCATAGGGGAATAAACATGGGAAACCTTTTTGGGTAAAAAAATCCAAGCCCACCCCTAATGCACATCACTCACCTCACGTGTATTAGGCCCACTGCAACTACTAGGATAGGCATGTCACATATCCCAGGAGGCATAGTCCTTCACTTAGAAAGGAGGAGGGGGGCAGGGGCAGGTGAATCAGACGCAGAGTCTGTCGTCCCACAATCTAGCCAAAGCATTCTGTGCATGTACCGACATGAGATAAATGCAGGGGATATGGCAAAAGTCTTCGGCAAGCTGTCACCACTGAGACTAAAATCTATAGCAGGGATCGTCAAACTACGGCCCTCCAGCTGTTGTGGAACTACACATCCCATGAGGCATTGCAAAACTCTGACATTCACAGACATGACTAAGCATGATGGGAATTGTAGTTCCTGAACAGCTGGAGGGCCGTAGTTTGAGGACCTCTGATCTATAGTTTTGCTGCATGCATTCTTAAGCAAGAGATCAACAGCAGCAGCTGTAAACTGCTGACAGTTCGGGTTTTTATGTAGCAGAGAGTCTCGCCTGTCATAATTACGTCTTACTGCCCATCAGCGTTTGTGTACACTGAACCATGCATGTGCAGCACAATACACCACCATTTCAGCATGGTGGTGTGCCTGAGACAAACTCCCAAGCATTACATCATTTCAGCCTGGCCTCATGAGGTGGAAAACTACAAACATGGAAGACTGGGAGAAGACAGAAGCGTGGTTAATTGTTATGATGCATACTAGCACATTATGGCAAACCACTCCAGTTGTTGCAGGTTTACTTCTGCTTTAAGGGATTTTGATCAGTCAGCCATGGTCTGGCAAAGTAAAGTCACAGCTAAAATGGGGCAAAGAGTAGGACCCAGCACAGAGAACAGTGCTCTAGAAATGGCATTAAACCACTTAGAGTACTAGAGTAGACACAGGTCTACTGGAAAGGTAGCCGCTTTGTTAAAGGCAGGACGCCGTTGGGTCCACAGTGGGGATAGCTCACTTTTGTACAAAATCCACTTAAAACCGATACAAAGCTAATAAACAGGTTGTCAGGGTGCCCCCCAATCTCTGTAGAGGAGCTTGAACAGCGGGTGCAACAGCAATCTCTGCAGCCTTAGGGGCTCTAAAAAGACCCAAGGCTTGAAACGGCACCGGATGATACTTTCCTTTTAGAAATTGTCCTTTAAATTTAGGAGCAATTGCAGAAGACAGACTCCAAGATAAGCCGGCCTGGCAAAGATTTAAGCAACCCAGAATCGTATGTCTCTATGGCTTCAGAAGGAGCATGTGAGCTGGGGCACCTGTTGCAGCAAGACTGCCCTTTGTCTCTAATCAGGCATGTTGCAAAGGCTTAGTGTAATGACACCTTAAGGTCTCATAGTAAATCACAAAACCAAACAGAAAATCCCTTTAGATACCTTAACAGCCGACTCTTCCTCACTCTCCGACTCCTCCTCTGAGCTCTCATCTGGAGTTGTTTTTGCAGGGCTCCGAGTTTTAGCCAACACAGATGCTTGCTTAGCTCCCCCAGAAGGAGTTTTTGGCTGAGATAAATGAACTGTGGCAGGTTTCTGACCAAGAGAAAACAAAAAAAAGAAAGCAGCATTACTGTAAATTGTTTAATAAGGTAACCTATAATCACAAAACAAAGCAAAATAGAGTCTGTTCAATCTCAAGAGGGGACATGAGGGAGCAAAAAATCAGGAACAAGAGGGACATGTCCCAACAGCAGACCACCGGAGCAAAAAAATACATAAAAAAAAATAAAAGAAAAAATAAATAAATCACCCACGCAGATTCCTTCTGCAACAACAGGCAGCCCACAGAGAACTACAATGCCATGCATTGTGCAGTGAGTGCAATTTACTGTATGATCTCTAACCGATATACATAATCCAAAAGCAAAGGAGGATCAGGAACAGAGCACAATAGTAGAAGGTTTAGTCAAAAAGTCTCCTTACGTGACACAATGAAAAGAAAAAATATGACCAACAGTTTGACATTAGAAATTGAGGAAGTGTGGGGACATCCAAAACGGTTGTTCCTAATTTTTGTCAGGATAAGGAAAAATGTTATATTAAAAATGTTCTACTGAGCTGAGGCGCATGCGCGGAGCTCTGAAGATGGCTGCTTGAGCCGGGAGCTCCTCACCACCCCAGACCAGCGGCGCCCATAAGTCAGCCAAAAACGGGCTGGAAGGGGAACTATCACCACACACGGCTTCCCCAGACATCAGGGCACCCCCCTATCATCATAATTTTTTTAAAGGGACACTTTAAAGCCGCATTTTATTCATTTGAAAAAACGGCAAAAATCCAAGATGGCCGCCGCTGCAGCACCTCACAAGAACGGAGCTGAGGAGATGCCTGAGGGAAGGATTTTTTCAAATATGGTACCCCTGCCTTTTACCCCACTGGTCCAAGTAAGTTACCAGCAGGACATGTCCCCCTCAACAATTCCCACAGAACCCCTGGCAGGCAGTAATATGGAGGGCATAAATAGGGAGGGCTCTGCACTTCCCCTCATAGGACCTAACATAAGGAGCCAGCCTGCTCAATTCTCTGTCAGCACCCTGTCAGCAGCGTCTGCATTCTCTGTGACTGACTTATATCAGGCTCTGGCTGAACTCCTGGATAGGGGACTCGCTCAGACTGCTACCAAAATAACAGGAGATTTGAAAGCAGATTTCCAGAATCTGGGCACCAGAATTGAAGCGATAGAAGACAAGCTTGATCAAACGGTGGCTGGCAGCCACAGACCAGAACTCAGAACATATTCATACAGTACAGGAGCAATTGGATGTGGCCCTTTCCAGGATCGACGAGTTGGAGAGCAGATCCAGGAGATACAATTTCCGGATCAGGGGACTGCCCGAATCCATCACTGACACTACAGCAGCGGTACAAAATTTGATCCAGAACTTGATTCCAAACATCCCTCAAGTTCGCTTAGAGCTGGATAGAGCCCACAGAGCCCTGGGACCACCCAGAAAGGACGGCTCACCGCGGGACATCATCGCCAAACCCCACTTTTACGCTGTAAAGGATGAAGTCATGAGACTAGCACGTTCTGTGCCCAGTGTTTTGTGCCAAGGTCATCCCGTCCAAATATACGCAGACCTTTCTCCCTCCACAATGCAGCGAAGACGGTCATTAAAGCCGCTACTCCTAGTCCTGGTCCAAAAGGATATAAAATATAAATGGGCATTCCCCTTTGCGGTCAAGTTCTCGGATAAAGGGAAAAACTACTCCTTCTCAAATTTTCCTGATGGAGAAAGACTACTACAGCGCCTTAAGCTCATCTCGCAAGAACCCGCCATGGATACTTCTCATAGCATCCCAAACACCTCCAAGAGACCGACCCCCACCAGCCCTAATTCCCTACTCTGGACCAGGTCGAGATCTAAGAAAGCTAGAGACAGTGGACCCACTTACCCAGATCTCGGTTGACACATTGGTCATATACTCCTTGAACTTTCAAGATTTTTGGTCGGTCCTCCTATGCCTGAGATTTAGACGTTCTCTGATCAGAAGAATCAACTTTTTGGATAATTGACATTTCAACAGTATTTCTCCTGCTAAAAAGATCTCTTCATTTATTCTAATTTTTCCGCAGGGGGTTGTCCCCACCTTGCTTCTGAGGTCCCCTCCTCCTCGATCCCCGTTGGGGGGGGGACGGGGGGACATCCGGATCGGATTTAGATCCGACCAAACTGGGTTTAGAATTACTCAATTCCTTCCGGTTTCGTTTTTGATAGTTGTTGTAACCAATTTTTCAGGGGCGCCCTGGCTGGGGTGGGCCCCATGTACCTCCACCTCTCCCTTAGACTCCAGAAGGTTTCTGGGGGCAAGGTCGCTTGTTCGCATTTGGAGCAAGCCCTTTTTTGATCTACCTTGGTAGAAATTCTCGAGGAGCATCTCCCCTCCCCCGAGAATGTATTTTTTCTTATTTTTTCTCTTTTTTCCTTAGTTGGATTGGGAGTCTTCTTCACCACTTCTTTCTCTCTTTCGAATCTGTCCTTTCCTTTTCTATTCCCCATCTTTCCCACATGAGCCTAACCATTTATTATTTTTCAGCTTGCAGTACCTACGATCGAGGAATGTCCACTGGGCTGCCAGTCATCCATCCTGACAAATGGCAAGGTTGGGAGGACAGAAGACATCTCAGGGTGAGTGGAGGTAGAGACAGACAGAGTTGCTTTTCAGTTCCCCATGGCTGACCACGTACAGAGCTCCCTCAACATAGCCACACATAATGTTCAAGGCCTGAACTCCCCAGTCAAAAGGCGAAAGATCTTTGATAGTTACAAATCACTCAAACTAGACATTCTCATGATCCAAGAGACCCACTTTCCTAGGCGGTACAGTCCCAAATTTGTCCACTCTCACTTTCCCCTCTTCTACTTGGCTAATGCCGAGAACAAGACCAAGGGGTCGCAATCTTTTTCTCCCAAATCCTGTAACTTTGAGTATCTCTCTGACTTCAAAGACCCAGAGGGACGATTTATACTGGTTAAAGGTAAAATTGAGGGTCATCTATACTCCCTGGTCTCATACTATTCTCCCAACAAAGGGCAAGACAAGTTTTTCCAATTAACCTTGGATACTTTAACCCCACTTCTGGAAGGTACAGTCATTTGGGGGGGGGATTCCAATGTGGCTTTTGACCAGGGTTTGGACAAATCCAGACCTCTGTCCGCTCAACTTACTAGACCCTCTAGGGTCAGCCTGAAAATTGCCAAACTACTCCATGACAGGGGGTTGACGGATGTTTGGCGGGAGTCTAACCCCTCAAAGAGGGACTACACTCACTACTCTCACCCGCATAGTACCTATGCCAGGATCGATCATATTTTAATCCCTTCATTTGTACTTCCGGCAGTGATCAAGGCCCAAATCAGAGACACAGTCCTATCTGACCATTCTATGGTCATCATGTCCATCCGCTCTTTAGCAGGTATGGCAAGGAACGGACATTGGCGGCTAAATGAGTCCATTCTTTCCAATCCAACCACTACAACGGAAATTAATAAAGCCCTTCAAGAATATTTCACAATTAACAATGTTGAGGATATCTCTGCGGAGACCCTGTGGGCAGCCCATAAAGCCTCTATTAGAGGGAAGATCATTCAGATCTCCACGCGAATCAAAAGAGAACACGAAGCAGAAATTGTACGTCTGGAGAAGTCTTATAGGACCCTAAGGGCACAACACAAAAAGAAACCATCTTTAGCCTTACTAGAGAATATTGACAAGCTGAGATTAGAACTTAACTTAGCCCTCACAACGAAGGCGGAGAGATCTCTCCGCTGGAGTGGCAATAAATTTTACACCCAAAAAGGAAAAATAGGCCAGTTGTTAGCGACCAAATTGTCCCCTAAAACAAGGTTTCACTCCTTACCCAAAATACGCTTGGCAGGTCAAGAACCTACATCCAACCCTAAAAAGATCCTAGAGGCATCCGAAACATTCTATTCTGACCTGTATAGTGCCCCTCCACAGATTCCCAGGGTTTCGATTGACAACTTTTTGGACAGCCTACCCATCCCATCCTTAGACGTAGAACATAGAGACAGGCTGGAAGCACCCTTTTCGGTTGAAGAGGTGGCGACAGTAATCAAGGGCCTCCGAAAGGGCTCGGCCCCAGGCCCAGATGGACTGTCGGCCCTCTATTACAGGTCATTTGCAGATACCCTAGTCCCACATATGACAAACTTTTTTAATTCCAAAACTCAAGGCACCCCTCTGGGTACGCAACTTAATACAGCATACATTACGGTTATCCCAAAGCCGGATAAAAACCCAGAAGAAGTCTGTAACTATCGCCCCATTTCTCTGATAAATAATGACCTAAAAATTCTTACAAAAATTCTAGCTCTCCGTATCTCCTCTTTCATTAATAAATATATTCACAAGGACCAAGTCGGATTTATTCCAGGTCGACAAGGCCCAGATCAAGTAAGGGCAGTGGACATTGTCTCAATTTTGCAATCCAACTGGGACGGAGGTCCGAAACAAAAAGGCTTTCTCCTATCTCTTGATCTGCAGAAGGCCTTTGATTCTGTGTCCTGGCAATATCTTCTCCCCCTACTAGAACGATGGGGCTTTGGCCCAAGATTTATGGGTGTAATACAAGCTCTCTATTCTAAACCAAAGGCCCAAATTCGAATCCAAGGGTACTACTCTTCTCCAATAGACATAGCAAGGGGTACCAGACAGGGATGCCCCCTCTCCCCAATCATTTTCGCAATGGCAATTGAAACCCTAGCGATAGCCATTCGACAGAACCCCGACATTCAAGGCGTTTCATGTGGAGATCAAACTCATAAATGTGGGCTCTTTGCCGATGACTTACTACTATTTCTAACTTCTCCTATTACTTGCCTACCAAACCTTTGTAAGGTAATTTCGGAATTCTCTAAATTCTCAGGTCTCCAAGTCAATTATGCCAAATCACAAGCCTTGAACGTATCCCTTCCACCTCCTACAGTATCTCTCCTCCAACAGTCATTCAAATTTGAATGGTGTCCCTCATCTATCAAATATCTAGGGATTTCCTTAACAGCTCGGACAGAATCCCTTTACACAAATAACTATCCTCCCCTATACCAAAAACTTACGGCCGACATGAATAACTGGGCTAAGTATGATCTTTCCTGGCTGGGCAGAATTAACTCTATAAAGATGACTTTACTTCCTAGAATTTTATATCTATTCCGCTCCCTTCCCATTCCCATCAGAAAAGATCACGTGCAGACTTTACAAAGCAAAATACTCAAATTCATTTGGGGCAAGTCAGGTTACAGAATCCCCCAAAACACGCTATATAACCATAGGATAAGAGGAGGACTAGGACTACCGCACCTATATAAGTACTTCGTAGCTGCCAGACTAGCTCAACTATCCGTAGTTTACTCTAAACTGGACATACCAGACTGGGTCCACATAGAGGGTCAAGCTGTCCCCCAGTTCTCCCTAGAACACTTACTCTGGTGCCCCCAAAAGAGAAGACCACCCATTTTGTCCCCCTCCCTTTCTCAATCCTACGCCCTTTGGGATAGATTTCGTAACCTTCCTGCCCTGGTTTCGAAAGGTCAACCTCTAGCCAGTGTATTCCAAAACCCGGATTTCCCACCGGGAATGGACAGGAAAGCATTCAGTTGGTGGTTGGATAAGGGTCTGTACCGCATAGGACAATTCTTCACATCCAAAGGCCCTCTTACACTAGACCACTGTGTGACTAAATTGGACATCCCTGACACTGAAAAATTCAGATTCAAACAAATATCACAATTCCTACACACTTTATGGATGGATAGGCCTCTACCTCCCAAATTTACAGATTATGAGCTCTGGTGCGGGCAGACCATGGGACAAAGGGGAGGAATATCTGTCATCTACTCTTCACTCACCCGCCCGACTGAGAAGTCTTCCTATATGACGGCTTGGGAGGCAGACCTCCAAATAGGGTGGGAGTTGGAGACCTGGCAGGCAGCTTGTTCTGATTCTTTTCAGGGCATCTTGAATACTTCCCTGATGGAAGCAAACTTAAAGGTCCTTATGAGGTGGTATATGACTCCCGCCAGGCTTGCGGCCATCTACCCATCATCAGATCCCAGCTGCTTTAGAGGTTGTCAGCTCCTGGGCTCGATGGTGCATGTCTGGTGGGAATGTCCCAGAATCAGACCAATCTGGAAGAGGATTTTTAACCTCATTTGTACAGTCACTGGTTGCTCTCGGTCCCCAGAACGGCTTCTGTAGCTCTCCTAAATGCTCGGATTCCGGGTATATCCAAG
Organism: Rana kukunoris; assembly: GCA_029574335.1. Classification (NCBI taxonomy): domain Eukaryota; kingdom Metazoa; phylum Chordata; class Amphibia; order Anura; family Ranidae; genus Rana; species Rana kukunoris. The sequence continues at coordinate 133,984 of JAJQKJ010001143.1, read as the reverse complement.
CCCAATCAGAAGCTGATCCGATTTATGCTCCTCGGGGCTAAAATTACCATCGCAAGGGCTTGGAGACAGCCCAGGGTTTCCATTGCAGAAATAAAACGCAAGATTTCGTGGATCATGGTGCAGGAAAAACTGGCCAGCATTCTTTCAAACACGAATCAGAAATTTGAAGCCGTGTGGGGATCATGGGCATCCCACTGTGGTATACCTTTGGCGACTGGGGTACACCCCACGCAACCTGCATCCTTCAGTACAAGTTAAGCTCATGTTTCCCTTCCTTTCCCTCTTTCTTACCCCCACTTTTCTCTCTCCTTTTTTTACTTCTATTCTTTTAAGACAGTTGTATGACCAGAAGGTAATGTTCTTTGTTCTTCGTCCGGTTATTCATATGGGCAATTTGGTAACACTATAGGCCTATCTTATTTTGTTAGTATGAGCTAGAGGTTCAATGAAGCCAAATTCGAACCCACTAATTTCCCATCAAATAAATTTATAGGAGGAGGCGGATTGGGAGGCGCCTGGCTGGGACACAGATTGATCCCATTAGGGGTGTCCGGGACAGGCAGGTCTCCCCTGAGCGCAGATTACTTACCATATACACCTCTTTTTCCGCCCCTTCCTCTGTTATTAAGCTCGCTGGATTCCTTTAATCAACCCATAGTTGGGAAATTTGAAATCAATAGAGTCATTGTTACTGTCATTATGCCCGGTTTGTTGAATGTTTTGATGGTGTAATTTCAGCCTTTTGTCATAATTTATCTGTATTCTTTATTTGAAAAAATAAAAATCTATTGAAAGTAAAAATGTTCTACTATTGTACAGACTGCAACACCTTTTTCATATATAAAACTGAGAATATACCTTGCATAGAGCTCCATATGCAGGCTGCATGCCAGAAATATTAAAATATTCATAAGCAATATTTAGATTTCCCAATTAAAAAGTTTGCCATTTTGTTTTCTCAAGCGTTGAACATAGCAGATTTAACACTACAGCCTTAAAGTATAAAACTAAAAGGCAAAACTGTTTTTGGATGGAGTGAAGAGGGATTAGAACGTTTGTCAGTTTTTATTGCCATCTCTGCCCCCGTTAAGGAGATTCACCCTCTCAATTTGTACTGTTTAGGGCCGTCTTTCTGAGCGGGCATGCCCGGGCACAGCCCAGGGGCCCCACGTTCACCTAGGGCCCCACCCAGGGCCGGTGCTCCACCGCCACTACCTACAGAAGTGTGTGTGTGTAATGGCGAACGGTGTAGATGGAGGTGGAGAGAGAATGCTGCCGGCCGGGAATCGCACAGGGGAGTGGGGAGGGAGCGCTGCCAGTACACTGACAGATCCCTCCCCCGGCTCCCCCAGCTGCAGAGATGTTTGGTGCCTCAGGGCTCTGATTGGTGCCCAGGAGCTGGCTGCCTCCTTCACTGTGAATGGTCGGGACTCGTGAGGGGGTGTGGCCATGTCACGGGGGGGGGGGGGGGGCTTTCTGGGCACAGCAACATGGAGGTAAGAAAAAAGAAAAAAAAAAAAAGCCTATAAAAATGCTGTTTTATTATCTATGCAGCCACTGAACAGAGAAATTGGGTTGAAAAATGCTCTGCTCGCTTTTTTACACTCCGGACAGAGCTACAGGAAAAAACAGACACCATCTTGAGCTTTGTCAACTTTATTACTTCTATCTTTAGAGTTTTACATAGAAGTAAAAAAGTTTTTTTTTTGGTTGTCTTGTAGTTCTGTACTGGGGGGGGGGTCAGGTTGAAGAGGATAGCAGCAAAAGGGAGAGAAGAATACATAGGGTCGGAACAATTCGTATAAATTGATAGAATAAGGTATATGTTATAACTGCATTAATTGGATATGGACTATTTATTATCTAAACGGATTATGTATTTGTTTTTTTGGTTTGTTTTGTATTCTATCTCCATTTGATAAAAATAAAATATATAAAAAAAAAAAGAAGTCAAAAAGTTCTGTTAACTGACAAAGATGTTTTCAACCCAATTTCTCCCAGTCCCTCTGCCGTCACCCAGTCCCTCTGCCGTCACCCAGTCCCTCTGCCGTCACCCAGTCCCTCTGCCGTCACCCAGTCCCTCTGCCGTCACCCAGTCCCTCTGCCGTCACCCAGTCCCTCTGCCGTCACCCAGTCCCTCTGCCGTCACCCAGTCCCCTAAAAAAAAAAAAAAACACTTTTTAAATGTTGGCAACTATGCTCGCTGTGTATGGCAGTTCAATAGACATGACCTGTTCTAGACTATATCTATACCGTATAGATATTATATTTTAGAGGTACAGAATTTGCTTTTTTGGGGGGGGGGGGGGGGGGGGGGGGGCGCATTTAGCTGGTCTTGCACGGGCCCTGGCCCCATCAGAGCCGGACAAATAGCACTAGCAGTGGGACAAGGGAGTCAGGCTGAGTGAGCACAGGCAGGCCAGCGTGCAACAGCATTTTTGGTTCCGCCTGCAAGCTGGGCTGTCACCACTTCTCCCGAGCCTCCCTCCCTGAGTGACTGAGCGAGCTAAGGCAGAGGGGGGCTCCGAAGCTCAAGTGCCAAAGATAAGCGGGTCTGAAGAGAAGCTACTGCTGCCCCTTCCCCCTCGAGCCGCCACCGTCACAAAGGGCTCCATTTCTTGCCTATCCCCTCCTCCTGTCAGCAGTAGATCGGCTTTGTCTCTGGAGAGGAATCAGTGGCAAGTGACACGCTGAATCTGGTGACGTGATGGGTGGCACATGACATGCTGAATTTGGTGGCAGGTGACAGTGGCAAGTGACAGTGGCAAGTGACATGCTGAATCTGGTGACAAGGGACTGTGGCAAGTGACACGCTGAATCTGGTGGCAGGGAACAGTAGCGACACGCTGTAAAGTAGAAATATTGTACTTTCATTCTTGAGAGTAGGTGCGTAAATTGGGGCAGGCTTTTAGGGGCCCCATAGCATTACTTTGCCCAGGGTCCCATGATGCTATTAAGATGGCCCTGGTACTGTTTACCATGATCATGGAACGTGAAAGTAAAAACATCCCAAATTTTGGGTTGTCCCCAGGAAAGTAATGGAGGGAAAATCTTCCAATGGGGACACTTGTTCTGGTGATCTGGGGGTCCCCAAGGAATTCCCTTGATTTGCAGGGATTTCCTCTCACTTCCTGTCTGGCTATGGGACAGAAAGTGAAGGGAAATCTCTGCAATGCGACAGATAGCAAACAATTGTTCTATATTAAAGGCAGAAGGTTTTTTTATTTTAATGCAATCTATGTATAAAGAAAAAAACATGTGTGCAGCAGCCCCCCTCCTAATACTTACCCAAGCCCCATCTCTATTCAACAATGTGCACATGGGCCTTGGCCCTCCAGGACTCTCCCTCCCGATTGACTGAGACACAGCAGCTGCCCCATTGGAGCCTGCTGCTGTCAGCCCTGGTTCACACTGGGCTGCGGGAGTGAAATCGATTTCACTCCCTCTGGCAGTCCCGATTTCGGCTTGCCGATTTGAGATGCGATTTCACATGTGAAATCGCATCTCAAATCGAACTAAATCGTACCCAGTGTGAACCTGGGCTAGTCAGTTAGCCAATCAAGAGGCGGAGCCAAACCGCAGCTCCGTGTCTAATGGACACACACACACACACACACACACACTGTTGCTCGGGTGCCCCCATAGCAAGCTGCACTTGCTATGGGGGCACTTTAATCCACAGTAACTATATATTGGAGAAGAACAAAACTCAAAACTTAAATACCTTAGCAACAGGCTCTCCATCGCTGTCTGACTCCTCAGAGCTTGCACTTGCTGGCTGTGGGGCTTTTGAAGGGGACTTAGACTTTGCCACCTCTGATGTCGGTTTAGCTTCCACCACAGGAGTTTTTGATTGTGATGCCTGAAGAACTGTGTTTGGTTTCTAATCAAGTTAAAATGAAACACAGATCAGCGCTTACATCTTCATCCCATCAGGTTTACATCAGATCCCTAGTTTGGGGGGGGGTTGGTAAAAAAACTTTGCAAACACTTGTTTTGTTCACGGGGCTAAACAAGCTCACAGGTGCTACAGCCGTGAGTTTAGTATTTCGCCAGACAGATTACATTTAGCTTTAAAATTGGGGACTCAAACTAAATCTAACCTTTCCACCCCTCCCCCACAGCAAGGAAAGACTTTGTTCCCCCAAGAGTTGTAGGAGATAAGATTAAAAAACAAAACCTAACAAAACAAAAAAAAACCCTTTGTGCAAAATATAGGCGATAACAAATGCACTCAAAATCCCCAAAACATACAGTGGAAAGACAAGTGAAAAAATCCTTGGAAATCGCCCAATTTCAGTGCAGAAATTCAATGTGCAAATTCTGTGAATATTGCCTGTTCAAATTAGTTCATAAAAACCATCCACAATACTGTATAAAGTACATGGACATGAGGGGAGGAAAAAATTCTAAAACTCCCACAGGAGTAAAACATTTTCTCACACAGCAATTCAATGTACAGATCATGTTCAGCATTAGCAGTAAGCGCTTCAGATTGCCTCGAGGAGGGAAGAAGTTGCCTCCCAAACACACTTTCCCTGTAGACTCAGGCCCCGTACACACGTCCGAGCTTCTCGGCAGAATCCAGCGAGAAGCTCGCTGGGATCCATATTCTGCCGAGAAGCTTGATCGTGTGTACGTTTTCGCCGAGAAAACTGTCGAGCCAAAATAGAGAGCAGGTTCTCCATTTCCTCGATGGGCCATCGGGACCAATGGCTCGACGCCTTTTTCGACAGCCTGGTCGACAAACTCGACGGCCGGCCGAGAACCTCGTCGGGCGGAACGATGAGTTCTCGTACGTGTGTACGCGGCCTGAGATTTACCCATCCAAAATGACCTCTTAAAATAACTTTTTTTTATTTTTATTGTTCATGCATTGCGTGGTTAACTGCTAGTTTTTTTTTTTTTTATCTAGGAGAATTGCAGAGTTGGCATATCCGAACCTAATCCGTCGATCCTCCAAGCGCAAGACTGGTCCTTGCTGCTCCTGAGAGCACCCCCATATGCTAGCAGTCTTGTTTATGGACTTTCCCTGACATCACACCCAGCAGTAGTGTCATTGGCTCCAACTGCTGTCAGTCATTTAGCCAATCAGGGGAGATAGGGGGGCAGCTGTGTCTCTTAATGGACACATGGACCCGCAGCTCAGGTGCCCCCCATAGCAAGCTGCTTGCTGTGGGGGGCACTAAACAGGAGGGAGGGGCCAGGCGCAAAGAGGGACCAGAGAAGAGGATCCAGGCCGCTCTGTGCAAATCCACTACACAGGCAAGTATAAAACTTTAAGCGACTTTGCAAATCACTTTAAAAACGACAAAAGCCAATAAAAAAATAAAAAACACCAACAACTGCGCCCCCACACACACACACACACACACACACACACACACACACACACACACACACACACACACACACACGCTTGGTCACTAAGGTATGTCAGCTCAATCTCTTCCAGTCTGACATTGCGCATTACTGTTTGCAAACGCTTTCCCCAGTGCATGATGGCATCACAGTGCTGTACGGTGTATGCATGAAGACAAAAATGTCTTTAATGGCTTTAATTTAAATCCCACAGTTGAAAGGTAGGCCTAACACCACCACAGTGGAGAAAATTATTAATATGATCCCCTACAGATTTTGTACGTTTGCCCACTTATAAAGAAATAGGGGGTCTAACATTTTTTATCATAGATGCATTTTAAATGATAGAGACAGAATATCAACCAAAAATCCAGGAAAATAAAAAAATAAAAAAAATCATGATACAAAATGTCATCAATTGAGTTGCAATTCAGTGAGTAAAATAAGAACCCCAAGCAAAACATGACTTTGTACTTGGCGGAGAAACCCTTGTTGGTAAGCACAGAGGTAAGACGTTTCTTTTTTTTTTTTACAGAGCTTCCCTAAATCCTCAAGGTTTCTTGGCAACTCAAAGTTTAAAGATAATAATAAGATTAAGGTCTTAAAACTAGCTAGACCACTTCATTACCTTAATTTGATTTCTTCTTGAGCCACAACTTTGTTGCCTTGGGTCATTGTCATGCTGGAAGACCCATCCATGACTAGGGGATGAGCCGAACACCCCCCAGTTCAGTCCGCACCAGAAAATGCGAACAGGCAAAACATTTGTTCAAAAACCGTTAAAGTCTATGGGACACGAATGTGAAAAATTAAAAGTGCCAATTGTAAAGGTCAATATGCAAGCTATTGTCATAAAAAGTGTTAAGGGACCTGGGTCCTGCCCCAGGGGACATGTATCAATGCAAAAAAAAAAAAAACACACACACACACACTTTTCCAGGACCAGTGTATTTAATAATGCTTAAAGCGAAATAAAAATGAAATATTCCTTTAAATATCATACCTTTATAGTATACCTGTAAAGTGGCGCATTTTTCCCTTGTTTAGAACAGTTTGTAAACAAAATGACATTTCTGAAAACGGAAAACAGTAATTTAACCACTTGGCATCCCCTGTTCTGACAGGACGTCATAGGACGTCCTGTCATTTAAAGCCGCTAGGGAACGCACCCGTCGCGTTACTGGGAACACAATGTGCGTGCCCGGCGGGCGCAGGGCACCCGCGATTGCCCAGTAACTGAGCAGGGACGTGGAGCTCTGTGTGTAAACACAGAGCTCCACGTCCTGTCAGGGAGAGGAGACCGATGCGGTCTCTCTTGTACATAGGGACACAGATCAGCCACCTCTCCCAGTCACCCCCCTACAGTTAGAACACTGACTAGGCTACACATTTAACCCCTTCCCTGCCCCCTAGTGGTTAACCCCTTTCCTGCCAGTCACATTTATACAGTAATCAATGCATATTTATAGCACTGTTCACTGTATAAAATGTGAATGAATGAAAACTTATAGTGCTGCACATGCGAACTGAATCGCCTCTGGGCGCTTAAATGGTCCCAAAATTTGTCAAAAGTGTCCGATATAATAAAAAGACCTTTTTCCTTTAGAAATGCCATTTTGTGCAGGGACCAGTCTAAGCACGGTAAACATGCGCCACTTTACAGACATACTATAGACACCCCAGATACGAAATTTAAAGGAATATTATTTTATTGTTTCACTTTAAGCATTATTAAAATTACTGCTCCCGAAAAAACTTTTTTTGCAATGATACATGTGCCCTGGGGCAAGACCCGGTCCCCAAACACTTTAGGACAATAACTTTTCATATTAACCTTTAAAAATTAGCACTTTTCTCCTATAGACTTTTATAGCGCGTTCCGCAGCTTTCGAATTTGCCGTGAACACCCCAAATTGTGTCGCTATTCAGCGAAAACCCAATGTTCGAGTCGAACTTGTGTTCATCTCAAATATCCGGCTCATCCCTATCCATGACCCATCTTTATTGTTCTGGCTGGGGGAAGGTGGTTCTCAGCCATGATTTTACATGGCTCCATCCATTGGCCACTCAATGAAGCAAAGTCGGTCTGTACCTTTAGCAGAGAAACAGCCCAAAAAAAAGGATTTTTAATAAACAGCTTACCTGTAAAATCCTTTTCTTGAAGTACATCACGGGACACAGAGCGCATAGCCATTACACTTGGGTTATATGGGTACCTTCAGGTGTGGACACTGGTGTAATCAATTTCACAGGAAGTTTCCTCCCTATATAACCCCCTCCCACTGGGAGTGCTTCAGTTTTGTAGCAAGCAATTCTCCCGAGGTTACACAATGTTCCCCAAAAGAGGGGTGGGAGCTCTGTGTCCCGTGATGTACTTCAAGAAAAGGATTTTACAGGTAAGCTGTTTATTAAAAATCCTTTTTTCTTTATCGTACATCACGGGACACAGAGCGCATAGCCATTACACTTGGGATGTCCTAAAGCAATGCTCTATGAAGGGAGGGAGACCGTAAGGCCAAGAATAGCCAAATAAAAACATTGTCAGGAGAAAACATGGCTCCACCAACAGAAAAACAAGGGAGCGTGAACCGGGCCAGAGGATTCTATACTGCTGCCCGTAGGACCGCCTGCCCAAAAGCTGCGTCCGTACCCTTTGCAACGTCCAACTTATAAAATTTAGTAAACGTATGTACGGAAGACCAGGTTGCCGCCTTGCAAACCTGTGCCATAGAGATCTGATGGTGTGCCGCCCAGGAGGCACTCATGGCCCTCGTAGAATGGGCTTTAACTGATAAGGGAGGTGGAACGCGCTTCAGACCATATGCCTGAAAAATCAGCTGCTTAATCCACCTAGCCAAGGAAGACTTGGCTGCCGGCTGACCCTTCTTGGGGCCATCCGGAAGAACAAAAAGCACATCTGTTTAACGAATCTTCTCTGTAGCCTTGAGATAGACCCTCATGGCTCGAACCACGTCCAAAGTATGAAGCCGTCTTTCCTCTCTGGACTGGGGAGTAGGAAAGAAGGATGGTAGGACTAGGTCCTGATTCAAGTGAAAACTGGATATGACCTTAGGAAGGAAAGAAGGTTGAGGCCGCAGAACCACTCTGTCCTTATGCAGAATAAGGTATGGCTCCCTGCATGACAAGGCTGCCAGCTCGGAAACCCTTCCGGCTGAAGCCATAGCCACCAAGAAAACCAACCTTCGGGTTAGTAGCACAAGAGGGATTTCTATCAGAGGTTCAAACGGCTGCCTTTGTAAAGCTGACAAGACCAGATTTAAATTCCAGGGGCAGAGGGGAGCTCTAATAGGGGGATTCACATGCAAGACCCCCTGCAAGGTTTTCATAAGCGAATGGGTGGCCAAGGGTCTTTGAAACCATATTGATAAAGCCGACACCTGCCCCTTTAGAGTACTAAGAGCCAACCCTTTGTCAACGCCAACCTGGAGGAATCGCAAGATCCTGTCAATAAACTTTCGAGGATGCCATTTTTGAGACTCGCACCACTCCACATAGGTTCTCCAGACTCTGTAATAAATATTTCTGGAGACCGGTTTCCTAGCCTGAATCAACGTAGATATGACCTGATCTGAGAGGCCTCTGCCCTTAAGAATTAGGGATTCAGCCGCCAAGCCGTCAAATTTAGCTGCTGTGAAGCAGGATGGCAGATTGGGCCCTGAGACAGCAGATCTGGGCGCAGGGGGAGCGGCCACGGCGCCCCGACTGACATCTTCACGATGAGTGCGTACCAAGCCCTCCTGGGCCAGGCTGGGGCCACCAGGATCACAGGCCTGCGCTCCACCCGGATCCTCCGTAGAAGGCGGGGAATCATCTGCAGTGGAGGGAACGCATACAGAAGAGAAAACTGGTGCCAAGGACAAACCAAGGCATCGGTCCCGTAGGCCGAGGGATCCCTGGTTCGGGATATGAATTTGTCCAACTTTTTGTTGGATCTCGTTGCCATAATGTCCACATCTGGAACTCCGAATCTTTGGCAAATCTCTTGGAATACCTGGGGGTGAAGAGACCATTCCCCCGGGAGCAACTGTTGACGACTCAAAAAATCTGCTTGAGAATTATCTATCCCTGGGATGAACACCGCCGAGATGCAGGGTACATGGGCTTCGGCCCATGAGAAAATCAGGTTTACTTCTCTTTGGGCTGCTGGGCTCTTCGTGCCCCCCTGGTGGTTTATGTATGCCACCGCAGTGGCGTTGTCGGACTGTATCCTTACTGGCAGACCCTGAAGGGGGAGAGTCCAGGCGATCAGGGCCAGCCGAGCAGCTCTGATCTCCAAGATATTGATGGGAAGCAGTATTTCTGCCTCCGACCACTGCCCTTGCTGGGTCTGTTCTTCTAGAACTGCCCCCCAACCTGACAGGCTGGCATCCGTGGATACTATCTTCCACATGATGGGGCAAAAGGATTTCCCTTTTGACAAATTTTGAGAGACCAGCCACCAAGACAGGCTGCGCCGGACCTTCGGGGAGAGCACTAACGGACGATCTAACGCCTGAATGGACTTGTTCTAAGCAGAGAGAATGGCTGCCTGAAGATATCTGGTATGGATCTGGGCGTAGGGCACAGCCTCGAAGGCGGCCACCATCTTCCCCAGCAGTCGCATACATAGGCGAATAGTCGGCCTCTTCTTGCCTAAGATCACTTGAACTGCTTGAGCTATTGATCTGATCTTTGCTTGAGGTAAAATTATCCTCTGGCAGTCTGTATCTAGCCGAAGGCCTAGATATTCCAACTGCTTTGTGGGTTTCAATACCGATTTTTCTAGGTTTACAATCCACCCGAATTCCTCTAGATGCTGAACTGTGCGACCTACTGCCTGATTGAGGTTGGAAGCTGAGCTGTCAACCAGAAGATCGTCCAAGTATGCCAAGACTAAAATGCCTTCTGTCCTTAGGACGGCTAGCACCGGGGCTAACACCTTTGTGAATACCCGCGGAGCTGTTGCCAACCCGCAAGGGAGGGCTACGAACTGGTAATGGCGGTGATCTATCATAAAACGAAGAAACCTGTGATGTGCCGGGTAGATCGGCACGTGCAGATACGCATCTTTTATGTCTATAGATGCTAGCAAGTCGCCTTGATGTAGGCTGGCTGCCACCGAACGTATGGACTCCATACGAAAGGTCTGAATGTTTAGAAAGCGATTTAGGCGTTTGAGGTCCAAGATAGGCCTGACGTCGCCATTGGGCTTTGGTATTATGAAAAGGTTGGAGTAGAATCCCAGACCCCATTCCTGGGTTGGTACTTCTACAATTACCCCTTGGAGCAAGAGACGATCCAATGCTTTTACAAGAGCGGCCCTCTTTAATGGGTCGCTTGGAAGACTTGACCCCTGAAAATGAGGAGGGGGGACTTCCCGAAACTCTAGCTTGTAGTCCGTGGTTACCACGGATCTTACCCAAGAGTCGGGAATTCTGGCCTTCCACACTTCAGAGAAAAACCGAAGCCTTCCCCCCACCCAAGAGAGTGGGGCGCCCCTTCATGAATCTGACTTGAGGACTGGTTTAACCGGCTTGCGAGACCATGGCCTCTTGCCTGTCGTGGCTTGTCCTTGTGGGCGGCTATTAAATGCTGGACGCCCGGGAGGCCGTCGATACTGATGGGAAGTTGAAGGGGCCGAGCCTGCGAAGGCCTGTCGCTTAAATGCGGGCCCACGCGATCTTTTCTTGACAGGCAAGAAAGAACTTTTACCAATTGATATGGTCTGGATATATTTATCTAGGTCTTCACCGAATAGTCTCCCACCATGAAAGGGAAATCCTGCTAAAAGCTTTTTGCAGGGTGCCTCTGCTGACCAGTTTTTTAGCCACAAAAGGCGACGCATATGAACCAACAGCAGAGATAAACGGGACGCCTGTTGAACGGAGTCCTTAATAGCATCTACTGCAAAGCAGAGAGCTCTTGGGAGGTCAGCCAATTCACGAGCTTGCTGAGCCGGTATGTCCCTTAATATCTGTTTAGTCTGATCCTTTAAAGCCTGACAAACGCCAATGGCTGCCACTGCTGGCTGAACCACGGCACCTACTGTGGTAAAAGAAGCCTTCAGTAGGGTCTCCAATTTTTTGTCGACTGGATCTTTAAACACCTGGACATTTTCCACCGGACAGGTCAGGGATTTATTTACGCAGGAAATGGCTGCGTCCACGGTAGGGAGTGCCCATTTCTTTGCAAATTCTTCTTCCATAGGATAGAGAATGGTGAACCTTTTAGGAGGGATAAAAATCCTATCAGGTCGAGCCCAATCCTGAAAAATCACGCTCTCCAGAAGGGGGTGAACCGGGAAAGACGCACCACTCAATGGTGCCTTCAAGGAACCTAAAGAGGATACCGCGGGGGCTAATTGTTCTGACACTGGAAGTTTAAAAGCAGTGCGAACCATATCCGTCAGAGACTGGATCCACAGACTCTCTGCTTGAGAAGCCGAAAAAATTTCATCTATAGTGGAATCTTCAATGTCTGACCCGTCAGGACTCAGGTCCGCTTGATCCCCCTGTGGGTCCAATTCCTCTGAAGAGAGGACCTCTGCATCCGAACACACCCTTCTAGGTGACGGGGATCTAGCCCGTTTGCCACCCGGCAAAGAGCGGGCAATTAAAGCAGTTAACCTTTTCTCTAGCCCACCCAGGGTGGATTCTAGCATTTCTTCCGTAACATAAACGGGAATGGGTTGATTGGGGGCCGCCTCTGCCCCTAGCACCCTCAATGGCTCCTGCACGATGCTGTTCGGTGGTCTATCTGGTGAGGGTGGGACCACTGGAGCCTGGCCCAAATCCTCTGACCCCGGTTGGAGACCCCTTTACTTTTTTGGCACCTTTTGCAGCCTTAGCTGGTCCTGATCCCTTGGGAGCCATTGCACAACCTTGAGACACCCCTACAGCCAACACCCAACTGTTGCAGCTAGAAGTGAAACATTAATAAGGACAGGCTATGGTAAAAAAAAAATCTAAATTTTCATACGCCTGAGAAGGCGGCAATACCGAGGAAAGTCCTGTGAGTATTGCCACACCAATGCCCGTTAGCTGGAGTCCAAGGTTGCACCGACTCAGATACTGCCAGATCTAAGGCTAAGTCCCTTTAAGAAAAAAATCTTTTTCTTTTTTTTTTTCCTGGTCAGTGTGGACTTAAGTCCAGACCTGAAGATCCACAAACCACCACTGGGTGTCACTGTTAGCCAGAACTGGCTCAGCTGCGCGCTCTATGTCCTCACTCTCCACTGCTCTCAGAAGGGAATGACCAGCCAGGAAATGTGCTTTATCTGAGACCTGACGCTGCTGGCCCGCCCCCCCCACGCTGAAACCAACATGGAGGAAGCAGAGAGCAGAGGAGAAGCCTGGACCAGCGCTAGTAACACAGACACCCGGTAAGCCACTAATCTTTGTAGTGCACACATAGAGGAAGCTGTCCCCCTAGGCTTCTTAGGAAACAGGAGTTTTGTCAGCACTTCCTCTCTAATTTTTTTGCCCTACAGCAGCAGATTGGCCTAGCACTGCTAGGGTTTTTTTTTGCCTTCCTCTGGACCAAGACTGAAAGAGGATTCAACGAATAATTGAATACCCCCCACCCCCCCCCACCCCCCCGGTGTTTGGCGACCATGGCTAATCTGCAATATTCTGCGGAAACCATTTGGGATCTGAGGCGATTTGTCGCAATATTGCCAGCCAGCACCAAAAAAGTCCTAGAAATTGAGCGACTATTGAGAAGCGATCGACGATCGACTATCAAAAATTGCAGACGTTTACCCCAATCTAAGCACATATCATGTGCTTTGATCAACACAAGATCGGCAGTAAAACACCGACTAGAAATCCAGGATTTCCTTCTACAACACGATTTAGACTGCCTCTTTATTACAGAGAGCTGGCTCACAGCCGACTGTAACACCATTCTAGGTGAATTGGTGCCAGAAAACTACCGTATTATAACGGAAAACAGAATAGGGCAAAGAGGAGGAGGACTGGCGGTGATCCATAAGACTCACCTTGCGATCACTAAACCAGTACTTCAAAACCCTCTTCCATTCATGGAAACCCTTACTCTGCAATTGCAAGTAAACTCCCAGGAGACCGTCCGGATCTTACTCTGCTACAGACCACCTGGCCCAAAATCGCAGCTGCTACCATCATTGACGGAGTTTATCTCCACTTATACCCTCAACAGCAAACAACTTTTGCTGCTCGGGGACCTAAACCTCTGGGCCAACTCCTCACAAGACCCTGTTGCCGACGCCTGCATCGACCACCTGGAAGGATTAGGGCTACAACAACTTGTATGTGGGCCCACACATGCTTCAGGTCACACACTCGATCTTATTTTCAGACAAAATCTGGAAATAAAAATTCTGGAAAATGAACCATTGCCATGGACAGACCACCATGCAATCAAATTCATTATTTCCAATATCCCCCCCTTAACAAATACATCAAATCCAGTGACAACACACTGGACCAGATGTCAGAAGAAGCTCCACTCGGATCTCTTCAAAACCACGTTAAGGAAAAAAATACAAACAATTCAGCCGCATCAAACGGCCGTTGTAACGCTGGATGCCATAAATTTGGCCATGCTACAGTCAGCCGACTTGGTAGCACCGAAACATAAAACCCGCATCCGAAAAAACAACCGCAGCTGGTTTAACAACCAGCTGTCGTTATTGAAGCAAGAACGCAGAAGGGCAGAATCTGCCTGGAAAAGATGTTCTTCAGAGCTACACCTATCCATCTACAAGGCGGCGACAAGAAAATATCACAAAGAAATTTTCCAAGCCAAGAAAAACTATTTTTCGGAGGCTATCAACAGCGCCTTGAACCGCCCCCGCGAACTCTTCAAGATGGTCACTCAGACCATGAAACCAGGATGCATTGAAGCCCCTAGATTGGACACACAAGAATTTTGCAATGAACTATCGGATTGCTTCATTAATAAAATCGAGGCAATCCGTGAAAGCATTCAGCAAAACAATTCCCCCTTGGCCCCCCCTGCAGCCTCTCACACAGCACCCATAGTAATTCTCCTATATCAGGTAAGTTTACCCTGGAACCCATCTCCATTGAGACCACTAAGAATGTCATTGGCGCTTTGCGTAATAGCACAGCGCCAAATGACATTATCCCCTCAAAACTGCTGAAGGAATGCGCCGACATCCTGGCTCCTCCCATCACGCAACTTATCAACCAGTCTTTCTTGGAGGGCATAGTGCCCTCACAGTTGAGAGGGTATAATTCTACCCATCCTGAAGAAACCCTCTCTGGACCCCAAGGACCCACTCCACCACCGTCCCATAACAAGTCTCAATGTACTCTCAAAGATAATGGAGAAAGTAGTGGTACAACAGCTGCAACAGCATCTGGATACCCACAAGCTACTTGACCCATTGCAATCAGGCTTCCGCCCCGGACACGGGACGGAAACAGCATTGCTGAAAGTATGGGACGATGTTCTCAAGGCCGCAGACGAAGGAGAATCTTGTCTTCTAGTTCTGTTGGACCTAAGTGCAGCTTTCGACACGGTAGACCACAAACTATTACTGACTCGGCTTGCTGAAGTAGCCAGAGTCGCAGAAGGCGATTTATCTTGGTTCTCCTCTTTTCTGGAAAACCGATCGCAAACAGTGAAGTTAGGACCTTTTACGTCTGAGAAACGCACAGTTACATGCGGAGTCCCTCAAGGATCGCCTCTATCACCAGTGCTGTTTAACGTCTATCTTCGTCCTCTTTTTGAGATTATCAGCAGCCAAAAACTGCTCTACCACTCATATGCAGATGATACGCAACTGTATTTCCGCATCTGCAATAGACAGGATCACCACCTCAATCTAGAGACATGCCTCTCTTTGATAGAGGATTGGATGACAAAGAGTTATCTTAAACTCAATGGAGCAAAAACAGAACTTCTTCTGTTTCACGCCAAGCGCAGGAATCAACTTTCAACAGCGTGGACCCCCCCGCCTATTTTGGGCAAACTCATCACCCCTAGCGCCAAAGTCAAAAGCCTAGGGGTCATTTTTGACTCCTTTATGACAATGGACGCACAAATAGGGTCAGTAGTCAGCGGATCTCACCATCTGCTGCGCCTACTACGTAGACTCACTCCATTCATCCCTAAAGAGGATTTAGCGGTCGTGGTGGGAGCAATTGTAAACTCCAGGTTGGATTATGCAAATGCCCTTTACCTCGGCCTCCCCAAATACCAAATCGCTCGTCTGCAAGTCGTTCAGAATACGGCCGCCAGACTTGTGACTGGGAAAAAACCCTGGGAATCCATCTCACCTTCACTGAGAGCCCTCCATTGGCTGCCAGTTAAAGACAGAATTGCTTTTAAAGCTCTCTGTCTTACGCATAGATGTGTCCATGGGAATGCCCCCCTTTATTTATGCGAAATAATAAAAGCGCATAACCCCAATCGCGTTTTGCGATCCACTAATCAGAACCTGCTCCAGGTTCCGAAAGCCAACTTCAAGTCCAAAGGAGAAAGAAGATTCGCGATCCAAGGTCCTAGACTATGGAACGCTTTACCAACCAGCATTCGGTTGGAGGAGAACCACCTAGCATTCAGGAAAAAGGTCAAGACTTTTCTCTTTTGATATCAAAGGAGACAGGAACAACAAGCGCCCAGAGGCGATTCAGTTCGCATGTGCCGCGCTATATAAGTTTTCATTCATTCATTCATTCATTCATTCTATACACGTGGGGCTGCAGTATCATGCTAACAGGCAAATCTGGGGGGAGTAGAAAAATACATATCTTTAAAAGCATATATATATCTACATGTTATCTGGGTAAACATTAGTACATCCCATCCTGCCTCAAAAGACATAGTGGAGATAGTGGCTGATGCACAAGCATACCATTAGCCAACCCAGAACCCCCAGGGGGATACCTACTGTCGAACCAAGTCCCGCAGGTTCCCTCTTACCTGCTCCACGCCGCAGGGTATTGCAAAATGCAAGAGGCCCAGCCTTCCCCCATCTCCGTGGGTATTGTCTTGGACCTTCAGGGACCGGGGTCCTGTGTTAAGGAACCCACACCCCTGGACCTATATAGCATCCTGGCATCAGTAGCGTTTAGTTCTTGGAAGAGACTAAGGCACTGGAGCCCAGAATCCAGCCCTCCAAGGAGAGGCATTATAGGCAAAACCCCACTCCAGCAGGGCCCGGGTACCGTACACCTTGGCTTTGAAGCACTTTGGACGGATCCGGCTAGCTATCCTGGGTCCCGAGACCTCCGAGGGACAGCTAGACGTGACCAACACCTAAGACACTGGCGAAAAAAACTGAAGCACTCCCAGTGGGAGGGGGTTATATAGGGAGGAAACTTCCTGTGAAATTGATTACACCAGTGTCCACACCTGAAGGTACCCATATAACCCAAGTGTAATGGCTATGCGCTCTGTGTCCCGTGATGTACGATAAAGAAACATCATGTTTCCACCTTCGGGCTTGACTGCAAGGATGGTGTGCTTATGTGGTCATACTTCCAAAATCTGCAGGGATCAAATAATCATTTTTCCCACTGTATGTACCCCCTTGTATAAGTGTATACATCTGTGAAGGAATAGCAAGAGGATGATGAAAAAGAACAGACACCTGAACTGTGATGGTGCTAAGAAAACCAGGTTTAAAAAAAAAAAAAAAAAAAAGAACTGATCGAAAGAACAGTAGAGGCAACAGAGCTAAGACTAACAAGGTCAGGGCACCGCACTCTAAAGCCATTTCAGAGCGAGAATGACAAGAATGCAATTACCCTTAATCCCGCAAAGTAGGCCAGGTACAGTGCTATGAAAAAACTATTCATACCCCCTTAAAATTTTCCACCTTTTTTTTTTGTCTTGTTACAACCAAAAACAAGTGGATTTTACTGGAATTATGTACGGTAATCGACCAACACAAAGTGGTACATAATTGTGCAGTGGAAGGAAGGAAAACAATTATAAATGGCTTAAAAAATAAAAGTTAAAAAACATTTGTTTACAAATAAATATCTGAAAAATGGGCAGTGCATTTGTATTCAGCCTACTTTACTCCTTACTCCGATAACCCCCCCCCCCAACTAAAATCTAGTGGAACCAATTGCGTTCAGAAGTCACCCAAATAAGTAAATAGAGCCCATCTGTGTGTAATTTAATCTCAGTATAAATTACAGCTGTTCTGTGAAGCTCTCAGGTGTGTTGGAGAACCTTAGGCCCCTTTCACACTGAGGCGGGGACGCTGTCAGCGGCAAAGCGCCGCCATTTTTAGCGGTGCTTTACCGCCAATTTCGCGGCACTATTCGACCGAGAAAGGGTTAAAAACCTCTGCAGAGGTGCTTTGCCGGTGGTATAGTAGCGGTGCCCCATTGATTTCAATGGGCAGGAGCGGTATACACACACTGTTCCTTCACCGCTCCAAAGTTGCTGCTAGCAGGACTTTTTTTTACCGTTCTGCTAGCACCACTCCAGAAAGACATAAGCAGCGGCTCTTTCAGATCGGTTTGCAGGCGCTATTTTTAGCGCTATAGCGCCTGCAAAGCAACCCAGTGTGAAAGGGGTCTAAGTGAACAAACAGCATCATAAAAAGCAAATGAACACACCAGACCAATCTGGGATAAAGTGGTGGAGAAGTTTAAAGCAGGTTTAGATTATAAAAAAAAATATCCCAAGCTTTGACCATTTAACAAAGCTCTGTTGAATCCATCATCTGAAAATGGAAAGGGTATGGCACAACTGCAAACCTACCTAGCCATGGCCGTCCCACCTCAACTGACAAGTCAGGCAAGGAGAGCATTAATCGGAGAAGCAGCCAAAAGGCCCACAGTAACTCTGAAGGAGCCGCAGAGATCCACAGCTCAGGTGGGAGAATCTGTCCACAGGACAATTAAATTAGTCGTGGTGGAACAGACCTACAGCGACCCCACTTCCAAGTGCACTTGTAGTGCAAATTGCATTTGCCTTTTGTAAATAACCCCCAATGTCCCGGATTCAGGTGAAGCGAAGAAATAAAAAAAATCGAGGCCTCAAAACCACCTTAGCTTGGTGAGGGATCAGGAAAGTGCAGCCAACTCAAAGACCTTGTGAGCTGCCACTATAGACAGGGGGGGTGTCGTTCACAAAAGTAGGAGTAATTCAAGTGAAACCCTAAAAATAAGCTCTCTGAAAAAGTATTACCTAGGCCAATATTTGTTCCTAGACGGTACTTAAAGCCAAGCATATCTCCAGACCAGAGTGTAGAACAGCTAGAATCTGTTCCACAACATACGGTCCAGGATGCAACTCAGGCATTTGACACCAAGTGAAATAAGCAGTACGCACAATATACCTTCCCGAAGGTTAACGATCTAGCCCTGAAAAGCAAAGAAATGAGAGAAAGAAACTCCTGTGTCTCATAATGTGGGTCTCCGCAAGCCACACTGTTAAAACCAGCGACCATAAAGCAGAATGGAATATCAGACTATAGACAGCAGGTCTGGTCGATGTGGAAGAGCCCACAGCAAAGCTGCCAAAAGGTCTATGATGTTTGCCTACTGGATTCTTCTCGGGCAGGTTGGTGCAATGAGGATCACAGAAAATGCTCCACCTGTACCAGGGGAGGATGGAGTTAACCCCACTTAGCATTAAGAGAAAAATTACCAAGTGCCCAGTGTATTTGTTTTATTAAATGCCGTTCCATACTATATTTCAGACCCGGGCTGAGAATCCCCTGCCTACGACAGTCGAGTCGAGGAGAGGTGGTGCGGCCCCCACATAGGTCTGATCTTTTAAAAAAAAAAAAATTGTCTGGATGTTTTTTTTTTTTTACATTCAGCTGGGAATTGTTATGGACACTGCGGCTTGCTTTCTGGCTGACTTCTTAGCAACTGGCTATTTGTACAAAAACAAAAACAAAAAAAAAAAAAAAGAAGAGGCATTTGCGTCTCCCACCTCCCAAGCCATTTTTTGACAACTCCTGCCAGCAAGAGACTGGTGGTAAATGTTGCTTTTTTTATTTAAGTCTCTGGTCTATGTGTGAATTCTACTCAAGAGCTGTTTAAATCATATTTAATCAGGCTTTTTTTTTTATAAATACTGCATAATTGTTTTTTTATGAATTGGACCCAATTTACTGCATACCATAATTTATGAAAATGTTATCACATGCGGTAGATGCAAATTGACCATAGTCCCGAGATGTAGGATTTTGAGCTTCCTCAGCTGCCACCCGGAGCTAGTATACACAGAAACAACTTACATGAACCAAGCAAAAAAGTCAAAAGCATTTTTTCTGGAAGTTTTAAACGCAATATGGAATCTATTTATGACAGTTTTGAATGAATGAATGAATGAATGAAAACTTGTATAGCGCGGCACATGCAAACTGAATCGCCTCTGGGCGATTTCAAAGCCATTGTACATTCTTCAAAGAAAACACAAGATGGGCTGTTGCCTTTTAAATAAAATTGAAAGCTGGCATGGCCCCATCTTACAAAGGGAGAAAGAGAATGAAAGAGGGAAGGAGTCACACCTTTGACTCATTAAACTTGTATGTAAAATTGGAGCTATTGAGGAGGAAGAGATTTACACATACAATCCCTACACATTGCCTTTGAATACCTTAACAGATGGCTCCTCATCACTGTCTGTAGACTCTTCCTCTGAGCTCTCATCCGCTGGTTGTGAGGATTTTAATGGGGTCTTAGCAGCAACCACTGGGGTCTGTTTGATGCCCACTGAAAAAGTTTTTAGCTGAGGCGTTGATGCAACAGTGGCAGGAGTCTGTAAAACAATAGCTGTAGTGAATTACTTTCTGTTCTAGGAAATACAGCAGAGTGCATATTTTAAAGATTGTACATTTTTAAAAGTTTAATTCTGTATGTCCTCAAAAAAATTGTAGATTTGGATACCTATGAAAATGACATATCAAGTTTACGAGGGAAAAAAAAAAAAAAAGATCTCCAAATACAGAAAGGTTTCGGTCACAGTAAGAGCTGAAAATGTGGAATAGAGTCTCGCTCTCACTTTGTTGGGCACAAAAAGGACACCAAGAAAAAAAAAAAAAAAAAAACGTCCGTCCCAGCAGACAGATTTGATCGTGTGTACGGGCGAGCCGACGGATTTGGCCAGCCGACAGATTTGAAAGCATGCTTTCAAATCTGTCGGCTGGGAACCCGTCCGCCCGACATGTCTGCTGGTTAGTACGCCAACCAGCAGACATGTCTTCTCGCATACGCGTCGAATGGTTTCGACGCATGCGCGGAAGTGGTTTACTTCCTGGTGCGGTGACGTGGCGGCATCAACGTCACCGCCACATCAACGCGCAGTCTGCTGGCGGGGATTTTGGTTTGATCGTGTGTACACGATCAAACCAATACGTCCCCAGCAGACAGATTTGTTCAAATCGGTCTGTCCGACCGATTTGAACAAATCTGTCTGCTCGTGTGTATGGGGCCTTAGACTCAAGAAAACCACTGCCTTTAACCTCCCTGGCGGTGTTCTCAAGTCTGACTCGGGGTTAGATTTCTGTGCTACGATCGGTAACCCCGAGTCAGACTCGGGCTCGCCTCGCAGCATCCACAGAGACTGTTTACTTACCTTCTCCGTGGATCCAGCGATGCATCCGCGTTGTGTGAGTGAGCGGGTGCTCGCTCGATTCACACAGCGTCCCCGCGCGCCGCCGATCTCCGTTCCCTGCGACGTTACGACGCACGGGGACGGAAAACGGCGCCAAATTCAAAAATGTAAACAAACACTATACATACAGTACACTGTAATCTTATAGATTACAGTACTGTATGTAAAAAAATACACCCCCCCCCCATGTCCCTAGTGGTCTGCCCTGTGAACTACATGTCCTTTTATATAATAAAAACTGTTCTTTCTCCCTGCAAACTGTAGATTGCCCATAGCAACCAAAAGTGTCCCTTTATGGCAAAAATTGTTTTAGAGCAGCTAAAAAACAGCGATAATAAATCAGAATCACTTGCAGAATTTAGCGATAGCGATTTGTGGGGAAATTCGTCATAAAAAAAATAAAAAAAATAATGACAGCAAAAATTCTGCAACTGAGCAAATTTCAGTGATTTTGATTTGATTACATTATTGAATAATGTCTACTATAATTATATTATTTGTTATAATTTTTTATAATTCTTATATTATAATTTTTAATAATAAAAAAAAAAAAAAAAAAAAAAATCATACCCGGGATGCCCATTAGACTCTTGTTTGGATAGATTTAAGTGAGTTAATTCCTAAGAATTACAAGCCTACAGTATAACACGCCAAATTCCCTTGCAAATAATGGTACCGCTTTCAGCACCTAAAATCTGAAAGAATCATACCGCCAGGGAGGTTAAACTATTCCCAGCCACCAGAAGAGGCTAAAGAATTTCACCAGAGACTATAGAGACAGACCAGTAACAACTCAGAAAAGGGCTTAAAAAAGGCTAGGTCACGCACCAGACGTAACCTCCAGACCCGCTGGCTCACCGATATGCAGGTGGAACGCACGCCAGGATACCTCTACTCAGGACTTCATTGCCACTTACAAGATCGCCATCCAGCCTCAGTGCGGGTCACTTGGCACCTTATTATGTAATCAGCCAATTGGCTTTTATTTGTACATTGTTTTTAACCTATTACACAATATGTCGTTAACATTGCTTTTCATATCCCGATCTGAGCCTATTAGTGAGGCAGGGGTTCGATTCCATCCACACCATCCATTTCCATCTATGTCAGCAACATATTGTACTACAAGCACAATGAACCTCTTTTTTAAATAAAAGGGTCATTGCTCTCTGGTAAGCTGCCATCTTACTTTGAGCACGTTTGGGTGATAATTGTTCTTTCGGTGAAGGTGAACATAGCAAGATACCATTCTTGGATTTGGATTCCAACAGGATGTTTTTCAGATTACACCATTGCCGGTGTATTGTTCACTCTTTATCCAGAGGATTGCTACTAAGACTGTCAATAGTTTTTTAACTTTGGACATTTCATTTAAACATTTAAGTGATCTATTCACCGTTAATCAGACTTGTCTTTAGGTCTGGTTTCAGCATTGGAACGTTGGCGACTATCACGTGACCAAATTTTATTGGTTTATGTTTATATAGTTTTTTGCACTTTGTGATTTTGTGCAATGGTGTCACTTTGTGTATTTTTAGACTTTAATTCAGTGTATTAGTGTATCACCACACTATATATATTTTAAGCCTTATGTTGTAGGCAGGCTGGCGTTTGTTTATTTTGAATATATATATTTATTTAATTTTCACTGCTGGAATGGTGGGTTAGCAGCTTTTTGTTCTCATTTGTTTATTATTTAGGCGCAAGATTTATATATTTTCTTATCTTTGTTGAAGATCATCTGAGCATCACACAGTGGGGAAAAAAGACTAGGCTGAACACAGGAGCCAATGCTCTGACAAGTAGCAGGCATGCAAATACTGAGGGTCTGTAGTGCCTGATGAGGGCATTTTCGGCTGAGATGCTGAAATTGCCAT
This sequence comes from Rana kukunoris, assembly GCA_029574335.1. Lineage (NCBI taxonomy): Eukaryota > Metazoa > Chordata > Amphibia > Anura > Ranidae > Rana > Rana kukunoris. The sequence goes on along the minus strand of JAJQKJ010001143.1, from coordinate 111,149 downwards.
TTCAGTTTTCAAGATGCATATAAAAAAATAAAAAGGGCAAACAATGCCATTTTAAAATTGATGCCTGCTACTGCCTTCATCCCCTTTTTATTTTTTATGACCAAGCTATGCACACAAAATGAGGGGGGGGGGGGGGCACTATTGAGTGCTAATGTAAGGTTAACCTGTAAGCAGGTTTCAGAACACTTGTTCATATTTAAGCAATCACTATTTAAGCCCTTTTAACACACCTTAGTAGTTGGCTCCTCGTCACTGTCTGATGACTCTTCTTCCGAAGTCTCTTCTGATGGCAGCTCAGTTTTAATTGGCATTCCAACCTTGGCAGCACCCAATGGGGTCAATGAAGAAGCCGTGGCTATTTTTGAAGTGATTGCAGAGGGAGTTTTTTGCTGAAATGACAGAAAGCCCATTTTTTATTTCCCCTCGATATAAAAGGCTTAAACACTATAAACAGCAAGGCCAAATTTGATAATAATGTGTCAATAATGCCTGATTTACTATCTATTTTCCAATTCCAGCAGCCAGTGCAAGCAAGATCACTGCAAGTCTAAGGATAATTAATAGAGCTGTGGATATTAAAGTTTAATTCCTTGATTAATCGTTAATTTTTTTTGATCGGTACTAGTGGTACTCCATGATCCGAACAGGTCACCATATGCGGATCGGCACACCACGTGATCCATAGGAAAGACCGTGGCTTCGGCCTAGCTCCCGGAGCGGCGGTCATTTTGGTCCACCCGGTGGCAGACTAGGTGAGCCTAGAGCGGTGCACCAACGTCATCACCCGGCCTCAGCTGCTCTTGTTTGGCCGGCTTCTCTGGTAAGCCTAAGCAAGCACTAATATTCCTATACAGTGGGGGAGATGTCTGTGGAATTACAGTGGGGACTATATGGTGGTGAACCAAAAAATGTATGTGTGTTATATTCAAAAATAAAATCAAATTAAATCGAACACGAAAATTTTAATCAGTAACAGTCAATTTCCTGGTATGAAGGTCAAACCCCCCAAATTCCCAAAAAGTTGGAACACTGTAATATCTACATGAAAACAGAATGCAATGATTTACATATCTCATAAACCCATATTTTTTTCACAATAGAAAACAGGTCAAATATTTTAAACTGAGATAATGTACCATTTTAATGAATAATAAAAAAAAAAAAAAAAAAAAAACATACATACATACATACATACATACACACATACATATATTAATATTAAAAAAAAAATATTGAAATTTATGGCAGCAACACATCTACACCATGATGGACATGGGTCAGAGCAAGTTTTGGGAGAGGAATGTTGTCCCATTCTTGCCGAATTTAGGATTCTAACTGCTCAAAAGTCCTGGGTCCTCTTTCATTTTAAGGTGTGCCAATGGTTTTCAATTGGTGAAAGGTCTAAACTACAGGCCGCCAGCCAAGCACCCAGACTTTTCTACAATGAAGCCATGTTGTCATAGATGCAGTTTAGCAACGTCTTCCCTGAAAAAGACTGTCTGGATGGGAGCATATGCCGCTTTAAAACCTGGATATATCTTCCAACATTGATGGTGCCCATATCATATGCACTAATGCACAGCCATACTATCAGAGATGCAGGCTTTTGAACTTTGCGTTAATTACAATGAGTACCGATAATGAAGAACGTTAAATTTTGATTTGTCTGACCACAGAACAGTTTTCCACTTTGCAGCAGACCATTTTAAATGTGCTTTGGCCCAGAGAATATGGCAGCGTTTCTGGATAATGTTCGGATATGGCTTCCTTTGCATGATAGAGCTTTACCTTGCATTTTTGGATGGCACAGAAAACTGTTCACAGATGGGAGTACTTCCAAAAATCTGAGTCCACGCAGGGATGTCCATCACAGAATCCTATCCATTTTTAATGCAATGGCCTTGTGTTTTAGCTTTGTCCCCCTTGAACGCCTAGATTTTTCCAAATTATCAAAATCTTTTGATATTACGTACTGTAGATACATTTAAAGTTGATGCAAATTTACATTGGAGGAACATTTTTCTGAATTTGTTTTTATAAGTGGCTTTTCTCTTTTACTTCTGAGACAGACTCTTTTAGATGCTCTTTTTATACTCAATCATGGAACTAACCTGTTGCCAATTAACCAAATTGGTTGCAATACGTTCTTGCAGCTCCCCTTACCACAACTTGCATTGCCAGCTTTTTGTCCCGTGGCAACTGAGACATGCTGCTGCCATCGACTTCAAAAATTCCTTTGGTAACATTTTCTTAGTTTAAAAATTTGAAATGTTTTCCATTTTGAATAAAATTAGGGTTAGAGATTTCTAAATCATTGCATTCGGTTTTTATGTAGATTTTACACAGCATCCTTTTTGGGTAAAGTCAATATATAAATATAGCACATTTATCTTGCGAATATTGTTTGAAGTCCTCTACAGCCAATCTCGTAAACCAAGCAACCCCAGGCTAGACAATACAGCTAGAAGAGAGACTTCCACTGCAGCAGCAGCATAGATTGCCACAAACATTAGTCAAACAGACGACTGGCATGCCAATTGGTTAATGAAGGCGCAGTAGTACAAAGTCATTTTTGTTCGTTCTTGTTGCCAGACAAATTTTGTGTCTGTATATGTGCAATTATAATAGCCTGATTGACTCCTGGTGATGCCTCACCCCAGTGCTACTGTACAGGAGACAGACAATTCCAGTTAATTAAAAATACAGTGCTTTTATTTTAACGGATGACTGCACTTTAACTTAAGTTCAGCTTTAAAATACATATAAAAAAAAAGTGTGCGCGCACGTTTGTGTATATGCATGTTAAATATTTCTGTTATTCAAATAAGAGATTAGACACAGTACACAAAAGATACAAAGAATAAGAAATTGGAATCTTTAGAAACAAATGAGTATGCACAGCAAAATAGATAATGTAAAAAAAAAAATGAAACTGCTTAGTCTAAAATTGTACTGTAAATGACTACCATTGAACTGTATAAAGTATTACCTGCTCTTCATTGTCTGAGGAGTCACTCTCTGTCTCTGACACCAACATCTTTGAATGAAGATTGATTTTTACTGCTGAAGCATTGGTTTGGGAAGGTGTAGCTGCTTTGCCTAGTGCCTTTTTAGGTTTGGTTGGTGATGCTTTTACAGCCTTTGCAGGTGTTTTGTCCTGGAAAAAAATAAATAAATTAGTAGCTTCTTTTACTCTTGGTAGAAAGCATTCTCAAAGGCTTAGCCCTCTTGCCTTGTAGCTCTATGTTATATACAGCAAAAGACGCCAGGGGACCCAGTTATAAAGCAGTGGTCTAGATAGCCTTACTGCAACCACCATTTTTTTTTTATACTGCAAAGAAAACTAAGTCAGCAGCTACAAATACTGCAGCCGCTTGCTTTTAATATATGGACACTTACCTGTCCTGGACGCCCGCAATGTTGCCACCTGAAGCCGATCTGTCCCTCGGGTGTGGACATTGCAGGCGTCCAGGACAGGCAAGCCACGCAAGTCAGCGACCTATGCTTGGAAGTGGGAGCAAATACCTGGATTACACAGGATATTCTGCTCCCTCCTCCCCCCTGAAAGGTGCAAAATGTGACACCGGAGGGGGACAGGATGGATTCAGAAAAGCGGAAGTTACATTTTTGGGTGGAACTCCGATTTAAGCAGAGATAACTCCGTGGGACACTGCAGGCTCTACACCCATGCCGACAACGACATTTAAAACGTGCAGTAACTTTGCAGTGTTCAGTGGGACGCTATAAACACCCTCCTCTATGAATGTTGCTCCAGTTATTAATCAAAAAATAATGATAGGTCGATAGACTCTTAAATTGCCCATTGTGTACGCAAGTACTGCAAAAAATGGTTTGATCCTCCGTTGGAGGCCAGGGGGCAATGTAAATGGTGTTATATGCTCTCTAAAGCCCTGACCAATATATGAGCACTATATAAATAACCCATGATGTACAGTTGATTAATAAGTTTGCCATTTACAATGAACAGTCAAAAGGAATGTAAAATTCTCAGTATATTATGACACCTGGCTGCACTTTCATCTTCCAAAGCCTGGAGTCAAGACAGGTGCTCTGTACTTATTGGATTCATATTTAGGTATATTCAGATTACACACACACTAATATATATATATATATATATATATATATATATATATATATATATATATATATATATATATATATATATATATATATATATATATATATTTTTTTTTTTTCACACACACAGTGAAGACATGCATAGAATTTAAAAAGGGATACATTTTTCTTGCATTCTCACACCCCCCCACGGTATCGGCACCCCCTGCTATGTTCCGCTAGGCCATTGGCGGGCCCCGGACAGTCATGGCAGGTGTCGACGGGGAAGGAGAAGAGCGGATACATGTCTGCTCTCCTCTCCTTCTTGCAGTGACCCGGAAAGCAACATCTGACATCACTTACAAGTCACGTTCTTGGTGCCCACACATACACACACACGCACAAATGTAAAACGCATGTGTCGGGGTGTCTACACGTGAAAACGTTGACTGCGATAGATGTTACATATCGCCTCCAGAGTGAGAGCAATAATTCTAACACAAGCCCTGCTCCAAAACACTAAACTGATACCTATAGGGGGGGCCTTTGAAGCTTCTCCTATAGAAAATATAGATTACTGAAGTGGCAGCGATGTAAACCCAACATTCCATAGTCCTGATACATGACCGCTATACAGTGTACTTGTATGAAATGTATCCGGTTCTCTTCGGATGGCTTCCTTTGTGTAAAATCAGGCATTCTTCCAGGTCCTGTCAGTACCTCTGCTTTTTTTTAATTAAAAATGGACCACACTAAGCAGGAGAACACCCCCCCCCCCGTACAGCAATTCACTGGGAAGATCAGTGTGTTGCTGCTTCTCCTCCCTCAGCTCTCTGAGCTTCTTATGCAGCCAAGAACAAAGATTATGTGATCACCTATAAGAAGGGTGGGGGTGCAGAGAAGGCATTTATAATTTTTTTTTAACATATACATATAGATAGTTCAGCCTTTTTCAACCAGGGTGCCTTAAAATTTCAGGTTTTTCTTGGCAAATTGCCTAAACATTGATCAAAAATAGTATACAGGCCAGCAGGTGGTTAAAGCCTGCCTTTTAGTTACACAAAGCCATAGGTTTTCGTTATGTACCATAACAACCAATGATGTCAGTTGATAAGGAGGATGTCTGTTGCCTCCACAGCATCCTTGTTTGATCCTCCATCTGCCCTTATTGCTCAGCACTGGGGTCACATTAGCTGACTGATGGAGACATTTAGGAAGAAGAGAAACTTAGGAATACAGTGGAACCTTGAATTACAAGTATAATCCGTTCCAGGAGTATGCTCATAATCCAAAGTACTCGCATATCAAAGCAAGTTTCCCTATAGAAGTCAATGAAAACTAAAATAATCTTTTCTGCATTGACCTCAATGGCATGCAATACTGCTTGTGGCCAGAGGTGGGGGTTGCTGGAGAGATTAAAAAACACCCGGAAAGTTTCAAGACACCTCAGCTGAACTCGGAAACGGAGTATTTCCGAACAAGTCCGCCTCACATGATACACAGAGATTAACCAAATCTCCCTACATAGGTTTTATATGTATATCTGCTGTGTTGACATTTATATATCATTTAGAAAGTTGACATCGTTAGGAGATTTTCTCTACCTGGTTAACACAAAGTGTGATGTCTGGGCTTACAGCCAAGATAGCCAACATTGCTGATTGGAGGAAAGGCACACACCCCCTCTTAACATAGGCAGAGACTCTCAGAGCCCTTTTGTAATAGGAGCTGCTCTCTGCTACTCTATTTTAGCAACCTCCTTTGACAAAAGATTCTGGCTGCTTCAGGAGTTCTCAGGCTGATAACAGAGGAACCTTTCAGAAGAGAGCTATAAGACTTGACTCATTGAAAAGAGAAAATACTGCAGATATATGTGCCCAGCTCAAAGTTCATGAATCTGGTTTACATCCACTTTAAGATTCATACTAGGTACAATTCACCATATGTGTACTAGATAAGCTAAAGCTTAGTCAATGTGTTTTTAAAACACAACTGACAGCATCTTTCCTACACAAGGACTCAACTCAGAATGTACTTCTCCCAGCCAAGTGGCTGCAATGTTTGTAGGTGCTCTATGATTAAGGCCCCTAATGGGCAAAACACGTTAAGAGGGTTCTCCCATAGGTAGGAGACCAAGATGAAACCATTTTTTTATTTTTATAACTACAACTATATGCCAAGGCAGTAATCAAACGTGGGCCATTTTGTTGTAAATCAAAGAATTCAGGTTCTAATTTTTTTTTTTTATACTTCTGCAACAGGGTGCACCCAAGACACTAAATTTACAGAGTTCAAAGTCTACCTGACTCCATGAAACAGATAAAAAAAAAAAATGTGCCCTCTTAAAAGAGGGTATTTAATACTCCTGTCCTTCTGCCTGCACCTCGCCATGTGCCACTGTATTACAGAAAAACAAACTCTAGAAGAATGTTTTGAATTAGACACTTCCAAGAATAATGGTTCTACCCCAAGTGCAAAGGCTTTTCCGACTCCCACATGACACAGTAAAAATTTAAGGTTTAGTAGGAGAAACCACAGCACATGGCAGGGCGAACAGGAATAAGCCTCACATTTTTGTTCCATTTTTATAGCTATCACCTGTAAAAAAAGACAGGCTGCTCCTCAGGGGACAATAGCTTCAACTTCCCTTCACATATTCACAACAGGAAGAAAAAGAAAATCTCACATAAGGCTTCCATTTCACTTCAACTGCTGAAACCTAGCCTTTAAAAAGATTGCCCAGTAAGGATTTAAAAAGCTCCCACATCCAACCTACTGGTACTCGCCTCACCACATTTCCATCAGGAGTGCAAACCCTACAGGAGCTTCATGCTAGAGTTTTTTTTCAGGGTTGGGTTGCTTAGGCCCGAGTACTACACCCTGGCAAAAGGTCACACACTCCCCCAGTACTTAGAAAAGATGGGTTAACCCTAAGGACTTAATGGAGCAGTGCAATGAACAAGCATATATAGGGTTTGAGGAGGAGTTTTATGGGCAAAGTGGCAGAGACTCTTTACATTCATTCCATCTTACCTGTTTAGCAAAACCTGAACCACCACACTGATGCTAGCACAGACACAGAATACCACCACTTCCACATAGAAAAGTGTCAGTTATGTGCCGACTATCTCTTTTAATCCATGGAGCAGATAGAAGAGGCAGCCAGACAGCACAAGGAGGGGAAAATCTAATTATGTGTATTCTTCAACCAATTTTCTGGCAACTAAATAAGTAGCCTATTGGCACTTCAACTGTACATTTAGCACTTTGGCTGCACCTTCTGAAAACAATGATACGGCACAACGTATACATGATCTCTTCTTATGTCTCACCTGTTTGACAGGCTCATCCTCCTCATCAGTCTCACTGCTTTCTGTACTACTATCGGCCTGAACTTTCTGTACTGGCAGAGCAGCCTGTCTTTTTCCCTTGGAAGCCTTTTGACTTGAGGTGACTGTGGGCTTGGAAGTTACAGATGCTGGCTATAAAAAAAAAAAAAAAAAAAAAAAACACACAACACAAAAATGTCAGGCTCATGCATCAAACACATGTAGTTATTAGAACTAGGAAATCTTTTAAAAAAAAGACACACAAATTTCAACCTTGTATTTTCAACATACAAATACAAAACTGGCAAAAATAACCACTTTGTAGACCACATTTCCTTACTATAAAGCCCCAATGTATTCTCTCTAAAGACTATACAAATCAAGTTGTGCATCAAAAAAAAAGGATTTTTAATAAACAGCTTACCTGTAAAATCCTTTTCTTGAAGTACATCACGGGACACAGATCGCATAGCCATTACACTTGGGTTATATGGGTACCTTCAGGTGTGGACACTGGTGTAATCAATTTCACAGGAAGTTTCCTCCCTATATAACCCCCTCCCACTGGGAGTGCTTCAGTTTTGTAGCAAGCAATTCTCCAGAGGTTACACAATGTTCCCCAAAAGAGGTGTGGGAGCTCTGTGTCCCGTGATGTACTTCAAGAAAAGGATTTTACAGGTAAGCCGTTTATTAAAAATCCTTTTTCTTTATCGTACATCACGGGACACAGAGCGCATAGCCATTACACTTGGGATGTCCTAAAGCAATGCTCTATGAAGGGAGGGAGACCGTAAGGCCAAGAATAGCCAAATAAAAACATTGTCAGGAGAAAACATGGCTCCACCAACAGAAAAACAAGGGGGCGTGAACCGGGCCAGAGGATTCTATACTGCTGCCCGTAGGACCGCCTGCCCAAAAGCTGCGTCCGTACCCTTTGCAACGTCCAACTTATAAAATTTAGTAAACGTATGTACAGAAGACCAGGTTGCCGCCTTACAAACCTGTGCCATAGAGATCTGATGGTGTGCCGCCCAAGAGGCACTCATGGCCCTCGTAGAATGGGCTTTAACTGATAAGGGAGGTGGAACGCGCTTCAGACCATAGGCCTGAAAAATCAGCTGCTTAATCCACCTAGCCAAGGAAGACTTGGCAGCCGGCTGACCCTTCTTGGGGCCATCCGGAAGAACAAAAAGCACATCTGTTTTCCGAATCTTCTCTGTAGCCTTGAGATAGACCCTCATGGCTCGAACCACGTCCAAAGTATGAAGCCGTCTTTCCTCTCTGGACTGGGGAGTAGGAAAGAAGGATGGTAGGACTAGGCCCTGATTCAAGTGAAAACTGGATATGACCTTCGGAAGGAAAGAAGGTTGAGGCCGCAGAACCACTCTGTCCTTATGCAGAATAAGGTATGGCTCCCTGCATGACAAGGATGCCAGCTCGGAAACCCTTCTGGCCGAAGCCATAGCCACCAAGAAAACCAACTTTCGGGTTAGTAGCACAAGAGGGATTTCTGTCAGAGGTTCAAACGGCTGCCTTTGTAAAGTGGACAAGACCAGATTTAAATTCCAGGGGCAGAGGGGAGCTCTAATAGGGGGATTCACATGCAAGACCCCCTGCAAGAAGGTTTTCATAAGCGAATGGGTGGCCAAGGGTCTTTGAAACCATATTGATAAAGCCGACACCTGCCCCTTTAGAGTACTAAGAGCCAACCCTTTGTCAACGCCAACCTGGAGGAATCGCAAGATCCTGTCAATAAACTTTCGAGGATGCCATTTTTGAGACTCGCACCACTCCACATAGGTTCTCCAGACTCTGTAATAAATATTTCTGGAGACCGGTTTCCTAGCCTGAATCAACGTAGATATGACCTGATCTGAGAGGCCTCTGCCCTTAAGAATTAGGGATTCAGCTGCCAAGCCGTCAAATTTAGCTGCTGTGAAGCAGGATGGCAGATTGGGCCCTGAGACAGCAGATCTGGGCGCAGGGGGAGCGGCCCCGGCGCCCCGACTGACATCTTCACGATGAGTGCGTACCAAGCCCTCCTGGGCCAGGCTGGGGCCACCAGGATCACAGGCCTGAGCTCCACCCGAATCCTCCGTAGAAGGCGGGGAATCATCTGCAGTGGAGGGAACGCATACAGAAGAGAAAACTGGTGCCAAGGGCAAACCAACGCATCGGTCCCGTAGGCCGAGGGATCCCTGGCTCGGGATATGAATTTGTCCAATTTTTTGTTGGATCTCGTTGCCATAATGTCCACATCTGGGACTCCGAATCTTTGGCAAATCTCTTGGAATACCTGGGGGTGAAGAGACCATTCCCCCGGGAGCAACTGTTGACGACTCAAAAAATCTGCTTGAGAATTGTCTATCCCTGGGATGAACACCGCCGAGATGCAGGGTACATGGGCTTCGGCCCATGAGAAAATCAGGTTTACTTCTCTTTGGGCTGCTGGGCTCTTCGTGCCCCCCTGGTGGTTTATGTATGCCACCGCAGTGGCGTTGTCGGACTGTATCCTTACTGGCAGACCCTGAAGGGGGAGAGTCCAGGCGATCAGGGCCAGTCGAGTAGCTCTGATCTCCAAGATATTGATGGGAAGCAGTTTTTCTGCCCCCGACCACAGCCCTTGCTGGGTCTGTTCTTCTAGAACTGCCACCCAACCTAACAGGCTGGCATCCGTGGATACTATCTTCCACGTGATGGGGCAAAAGGATTTCCCTTTTGACAAATTTTGAGAGACCAGCCACCAAAACAGGCTGCGCCGGACCTTCGGGGAGAGCACTAACGGACGATCTAACGCCTGAATGGATTTGTTCCAAGCAGAGAAAATGGCTGCCTGAAGATATCTGGTATGGATCTGGGCGTAGGGCACAGCCTCGAAGGCGGCCACCATCTTCCCCAGCAGTCGCATACATAGGCGAATAGTCGGCCTCTTCTTGCCTAAGATCACTTGAACTGCTTGAGTTATTGATCTGATCTTTACTTGAGGTAAACTTATCCTCTGGCAGTCTGTATCTAGCCGAAGGCCTAGATATTCCAACTGCTTTGTGGGTTTCAATACCGATTTTTCTAGGTTTACAATCCACCCGAATTCCTCTAGATGCTGAACTGTGCGACCTACTGCCTGATTGAGGTTGGAAGCTGAGCTGTCGATAACCAGAAGATCGTCCAAGTATGCCAAGACTAAAATGCCTTCTGTCCTTAGGACGGCTAGCACCGGGGCTAAAACCTTTGTGAATACCCGCGGAGCTGTTGCCAACCCGAAAGGGAGGACTACGAACTGGTAATGGCGGTGATCTATCATACAACGAAGAAACCTGTGATGTGCCGGGTAGATCGGCACGTGCAGATACGCATCTTTTATGTCTATAGATGCTAGAAAGTCGTCTTGATGTAGGCTGGCTGCCACCGAACGTATGGACTCCATACGAAAGGTCTGAATGTTTAGAAAGCGATTTAGGCGTTTGAGGTCCAAGATAGGCCTGACGTCGCCATTGGGCTTTGGTATTATGAAAAGGTTGGAGTAGAATCCCAGACTCCATTCCTGGGTTGGTACTTCTACAATTACTCCTTGGAGCCAGAGACGATCCAATGCTTTTACAAGAGAGGCCCTCTTTAATGGGTCGCTTGGAAGACTTGACCCCTGAAGATGAGGAGGGGGGACTTCCCGAAACTCTAGCTTGTAGTCCGTTGTTACCACGGATCTTACCCAAGAGTCGGGAATTCTGGCCTTCCACACTTCAGAGAAAAACCGAAGCCTTCCCCCCACCCAAGAGAGTGGGGGCGCCCCTTCATGAATCTGACTTGAGGACTGGTTTAACCGGCTTGCGAGGCCATGGCCTCTTGCCTGTCGTGGCTTGTCCTTGTGGGCGGCTATTAAATGCTGAACGCCCGGGAGGCCGTCGATACTGACGGGAAGTTGAAGGGGCTGAGCCTGTGAAGGCCTGTCGCTTAAATGTGGGCCCACGCGATCTTTTCTTGATAGGCAAGAAAGAACTTTTACCACTTGATATGGTCTGGATATATTTATCTAGGTCTTCACCGAATAGTCTCCCACCATGAAAGGGAAATCCTGCTAAAAGCTTTTTGCAGGGTGCCTCTGCTGACCAGTTTTTTAGCCACAAAAGGCGACGCATATGAACCAACAGCAGAGATAAACGGGACGCCTGTTGAACGGAGTCCTTAATAGCATCTACTGCAAAGCAGAGAGCTCTTGGGAGCTTGCTGAGCCGGTATGTCCCTTAATATCGGTTTAGTCTGATCCTTTAAAGCCTGACAAACGCCAATGGCTGCCACTGCTGGCTGAACCACGGCACCTACTGTGGTAAAAGAAGCCTTCAGTAGGGTCTCCAATTTTTTGTCGACTGGATCTTTAAACACCTGGACATTTTCCACCGGACAGGTCAGGAATTTATTTACGCAGGAAATGGCTGCGTCCACGGTAGGTGAAATAAACCGCGTAATTTAACTGGTTTATATTTAAAAAGCACAGCTTCTGCTGTTAAAAGGCTATACTTAGCGTTCTGGACGAATGATGGATCGTGAGACAGATTCGTGAATTATCGTGAATAAAAACCGTGTGTTTTAATATACACACTAAAATAATTACAGGTACATTTACAGTACAGTAATAATATCTTCAAATAAGAGTTCAAAAATAATTGAACAGTCCTTAGAATGCTTGTTAAGATGGCCGCTTGCCAATGTGTGCTTGAGAGATGTCTGTGTGTGTCCTTCTTGATGGTAGATGCTGAAGAAGGCTGAAGTGAAAGAGGCTCACTTTCCTTAAATATCCTACGACTCTTTTGTTTGACTTTCGCGCTGAAAACTAACCACTCCTACAGGGAGTGATCTAGAATGAATCATGAATACAACATCTGGTTTCAATATTGATCAACTTCATCCTGAACAGTAGACTAATCAATCACTGATATTCTTCAAAGAAAGTGGCTTGGCTCTTAATTAAACATTCAACGTTCAGTAGATAACATTACAACAAGACATCTGGAATAAGAGTTCCATGCACATGCATATATTTACAAAATCCATCAAACCTGTCAGCTTCTGGGATTTCAAAACTCGAGTTCAAGGGATCACATCAGGAGATTATTAGCTCAAAAGGTCTCATACTCTCACTTAAGTAAAATAAGAGAATATATATATGATTTAAAAACTCTATCCGGATAGAATTTTTAAATATTAGAATATAACATTCCCCTCTGAAATATGAATAATGATCATATTTTCCTAATCATTTATACAAACATTCATGTCACACGCACTCTGACTTTGATCCAATAACTCCAAATGTATTGTCACCTGTAACCGAATTTGCAACTCCAGAACCCAATCTTTTTTTAAGAACCTTAACCTTTCTTAATTTCATTTCTGATTTGCTTATACAATTTTTTCATTCTAAACATTAAACATAATTGATATACAATGCATAACATAATAATAATAAAAATAATAACTATTAGATTGAAATTGTAAACATGATGACAGATCTAATTGTTCCCACTTAAAATTATCCTTGTTAAACGCAAAATCTGTATACTGCAATTTATAATATAATAATTGAGTATCACTAATTGGTAATCCCAAAACAGTAATTAGAACCAAAATTTGTTCTCTCCCTGCTATTGGAATCATAGAAGAACTATAACATATTTCCTGCCTACATCCTATCCATTTATTTACCCATAAATCAGTATGATTTCTTGCATATGCATATTCTCTGGGCAAATTCTGTAAAATGCCAAAAGGGGTAACTCCACCTTGAAATGCCTGTGCAATTATTTTAAAATTGGTGGAATATTCAATATGGATGGACCCATTACATTAGCTGTTTTAATAACCATGTCTTCTAATATCTGATTTAAATTTCTTTGGATCTTAAAACCTTTACTTCCCACTAAACCTGCTGACTCAAGATCAGACTTTAACGTGTTAATGTCCATACTATTAGCTATGCCACTGATTATGCCTATTCCACCTAATGCACCTTCAATAATACCGCGTTTATTTCTGTTATAATTCCTACTATTAATTCCAAACCATCTTTCAATACCCAATTCCATATTAACCAAATGTCTTTGACATTGTGGAAACCTTGTAGAAATTTTCCATTCTGAAATATTAAAACTCCATAATAAAATGACAAACTTTCCCTCTCTCAATAGAGCTCTGGATTGTAAATGGTTAATCTGGAAGGGCTTGGCAAGAACACTGTTTTTACCAACACATGGAGTCTTCCTTGGAGACATAACAATTATACTTGCATTAGCACATTTCAATGGATAACCTTCTATCAATATGCAGCACTCATATATACCATTATCATTTAAAGATACACTTGATTGATGATAAATACATTTATCATTGATCCAATTCACACTACCAAAAACACCCTTATGAATCATATTAGTGGTACTGTGAAGAAAGCTACCCAAAAATGCACCATTCCTTTTCCAAGTTAACAATGAATTTTGAGGTAAATATATTTGAGTACTACACATCAAATTCAATCCATCTTCATCTTCAATGACTTTTAAAGACTGTGGAGACACTTTTATTTCTGGAATAATAATATCTACCACAGTGATGCTAATTTTGACTCGTAATTGAGTACATTTACTTATTACTCGAAAATCCCATTTTCTTACAATGTCTCCTTTTTCATTTCCAATAATTTCTAAATGTTTTGGATCTAATATTTTAACAAAACATTGAAAAAGGTAATAATACTGATCTACTGGATAAGACATTTTTCCAGATTGTGACATGTCATTATTAACATCTCCTGACCAAATTGTTGAATCATTACCTATTATAAATAATGACCAAAAAGCTCTTATCAGTATATTACATTCAAAAGTTTTGGTTACATTATTAAACTTATAAGATCCTTGCATTTTAACAAAATTTGTTTTCGACTCTATTTTGACTTCGATCTCCACCTCATTACTGTGAATGAAATATATTTCCATACAATGATCATATCCTTGCCCTACAGCTATATACCCAAATAAATCTTCAGCTGTATTAATATTGGCATATCTGAACCTATCCAATTTTTGATTTATAGCAATATCATGATTTTTATCGCTTGTGACTTAATACTGTAATGTCTTTCTTGAGAAAATGTTCAATCCTGTTAACCTCTGCATGACTGGAACAGTTTGTGATATATTTTACCACTGACAAATATGTCACCAGAAAGAAAATGAATCCTGTGATGATGACGATGATGATCAACTTTCTTTCTTTAAGATTTTTCTTCTCTTTTGTTGTGATCTTTCCTTCTTTGATAATTTTTTCAAAAATCATTCCTAGAAAAAAGAAAAGCAGTATCATTTATCTCAAAATATAAATTTTTATCTCATAAAATACCATTATTATCTCATAATATACCATTATCACCAATTGATGTGTACCCATATTTATATTGTCTACGTGCACTTATCACTGAATTGAGAGGTCTTTGAACTTACACCATTAATCATAATGTTCCTCTATTGCCCCTCTGTGCAGGTAGACAAACAATAATTAATTGGGAAACACAAAATTAAATTTTCCTTTCTGTCAATAAATTCACAGTGTTGCAGAAGATGCTGTACTTCTGACACTTCATCAAAACAAACAATATTCTACACATTGCTTTCATGATTTTGCCTTTAAAATGAGATCCTCTGTCATTGCTGAGATTTGCTGGTATTCCCCACACTGGAAAAACCATGATTCAGTAACATTCTAGCAGTTATCAAAGCATCATCTTTGCAAACTGGTAAAATTTCAAACCACCTGTAAAAAGCATCAACCAAAACTAAAACAAATCTCAATCCATTTTTCCCTGATGATAAAGGACCTATATAATCTATTTGTATAGTAGACCAAGGTCTATCTGCTGGAGAAATTCTTTGTAAAGGAGGTTACTGACCCTTTGGTCTACACTGTCTGTCTATTCCATTTTGTCTCAATAGAACTTTTCTTTGAGAACATCTAGCAATTTTTCTGCTTTACTCATGTAACGTAAACATTCATGATTGAATTAATGAATTCTTTCTGAAGGCGTTGAAGTATAACAGGACACAAAAACCAATTAAAGTCATGACTCAACATCAACATTTTAATAAACCATAGAAGATGTTGAATCAACCTGTAGGAGAACAAAAATTACTTTCTGTTCTTCAGCAAATGATGGTATCTGTGTGTCTGTTTCTTGACAACATAAATTGGTACCAATTCAGGTTGAATCACCATTTCATCATGTAAAACTACTTTCTTTGCTAAAGTCTCTTAAATAAAAATTTCAAAATACTAATAAAGATTATATACATATATATATATATATATATATATATATATATGTGTGTATGTATGTGAAGCTGAATCAGCTTCCTTCTGTGTGTGTCTGAGAAAGAGATCCCTAGGCTGTCAGAATCTCTGCAGGACTTGCGTGTCTCCCTAGCTTCTAAAAAAACACACTCCTCTAACTTACCCCCACCTTTTCTTTCAAAGGCAAGCTGAAAACACAAAACCCCGCGAAATTTAAACACAAGGCTTCAAACTATGTGAATAACTGGAATGAGTATCATATAACTTGTACTAAATCTTTGAACCAAATGACACTACATACATAGACATATTTCTTCCTTATTCTTTCCTTTTATCTTAAAATCTATTTCCTAAGTCTCTAGAAAAACTCCAATATGATCTGTACTTTTACTGCATAATGCACACCGAGTACAATATGTATGCTTCTGATACAGGTAAAGAAACAATAAAGGCTGTCCCTTTCCTTGATCAATCCATATTCCTTAAAATTTCACTTCACTTTTTGTGAACTAAACGTTACATATATTCCACTTAAAACCCCTTCTTTCAGAATTGTCTGCAACTCTGTCAGAAGAATAAAATATTTCTTTATTACTTTAACTTTCTGATTTCCAACATGAAATCTGTAAAACTTACATCAAAACCTTATTCAATAAACCTTATTCAGCACACTGAAAATCATAGCCAAATTCATAACCAATAAAAAAACATAAATTCAATGCCGCTCATTAAGAAATATATCTGTTGTTTCCTCTCAGTGTGACATTAGAAGGAACAAGTGACTTGCTACACTTTAAATAATATTGTTCTTCTTGTCTTAATTGAATATTAAAACTTCTATGCCTAGACATATTATTCCATCTTACAGAGTAAACTTCATAATGCCTTGGAGACGTTTTAAAATTATGTGATTTCCTGTTACTCCAACAAAATGTTGCCATGTGACCCTTCCTGTGACAAAAAGAACATTTGAAAACTTGCTTTCTCTTAACATATGGCGATGAATAATCACATTGTTTCTTAAACTGAACAAACGTAACACATTCCTCATCTGAAGAAGTTACTGTATTGCCCCTTGATTTACATCTTGAATCGCTTTCAAAAACAGTTACTGTATCTTTACTTATGTCTGCAGCAACAATATTATCCTGTTTGTCTGCATGTGTTTTACCCTCCATCTTTCCTGAGAAATGAGCAAATTCTGTTAATTCAATATCTGACTGCGTTTGTATTTCATTCTGGACATGCTCAACATAATTACATACAGTTTCACAGTTTGAACAACTAGCTGCATTAGATACATTCTCATGTGTTTGCATATTTTCTGCATTTCCCTCGGAAATCATTGAATTAAAACCTGTAACTAGTTTCATTACATTAAATAATTTCCTCTTAGTTTTGGCTAATGAGAATCTCTCTGTGTCAATAGCCAGATTAGATTCTAAACATTGCAAATATAACGACTTCCATAAAACAGAATAACAGATCTGTTTTGATAAACCTTTACATTCATTAGCTGAACATTTAATACAATCCATGATTTACTCACCGATTAAAGAAGTCCTCTGTTCTACGACAATCTCCGCACGAATCTTCAGGTCATTCACGAAGCATCGATCAAATTCTTGCTTTCTCTTGCTTCTAGCTTCTTAGTCAAACGTTTCAAAAATTACTCAGTACACTCCCTTCTCTGCCCTCCGATAGCACTTGAGAAAGTGGTATAAAATTTGAATAACGTTGATCGAGTGGATGGTTAATAATGAAATAATCTGCGTCTTCTAGGTTCGTTTTTCACTCTTTCCGAAGTTTCTCTCAGTACTGACTTGTCCCCACTTCAAAAATTGAGGCAGTTGTAGAAAAACTGACGAAAATATGAGCGACTGGCGGCTGAGCCAATGAAATAAACCGCGTAATTTAACTGGTTTATATTTAAAAAGCACAGCTTCTGCTGTTAAAAGGCTATACTTAGCGTTCTGGACGAATGATGGATCGTGAGACAGATTCGTGAATTATCGTGAATAAAAACCGTGTGTTTTAATATACACACTAAAATAATTACAGGTACATTTACAGTACAGTAATAATATCTTCAAATAAGAGTTCAAAAATAATTGAACAGTCCTTAGAATGCTTGTTAAGATGGCCGCTTGCCAATGTGTGCTTGAGAGATGTCTGTGTGTGTCCTTCTTGATGGTAGATGGCTGAAGAAGGCTGAAGTGAAAGAGGCTCACTTTCCTTAAATATCCTACGACTCTTTTGTTTGACTTTCGCGCTGAAAACTAACCACTCCTACAGGGAGTGATCTAGAATGAATCATGAATACAACATCTGGTTTCAATATTGATCAACTTCATCCTGAACAGTAGACTAATCAATCACTGATATTCTTCAAAGAAAGTGGCTTGGCTCTTAATTAAACATTCAACGTTCAGTAGATAACATTACAACAAGACATCTGGAATAAGAGTTCCATGCACATGCATATATTTACAAAATCCATCAAACCTGTCAGCTTCTGGGATTTCAAAACTCGAGTTCAAGGGATCACATCAGGAGATTATTAGCTCAAAAGGTCTCATACTCTCACTTAAGTAAAATAAGAGAATATATATATGATTTAAAAACTCTATCCGGATAGAATTTTTAAATATTAGAATATAACAGTAGGGAGGGCCCATTTCTTTGCAAATTCTTCTTCCATAGGATAGAGAATGGTGACCCTTTTAGGAGGGATAAAAATCCTATCAGGTCGAGCCCAATCCTGAAAAATCACGCTCTCAGAAGGGGGTGAACCGGGAAAGACGCACCACTCAATGGTGCCTTCAAGGAACCTAAAGAGGATACCGCGGGGGCTAATTGTTCTGACACTGGAAGTTTAAAAGCAGTGCGAACCCTATCCGTCAGAGACTGGATCCACAGACTCTCTGCTTGAGAAGCCGAAAAAAATGTCATCTATAGTGGAATCTTCAATGTCTGACCCGTCAGGACTCAGGTCCGCTTGATCCCCCTGTGGGTCCAATTCCTCCGAAGAGAGGACCTCTGCATCCGAACACACCGTTCTAGGTGACGGGGATCTAGCCCGTTTGCCACCCGGCAAAGAGCGGGCAATTAAAGCAGTTAACCTTTTCTCTAGCCCACCCGGGGTGGATTCTAGCATTTCTTCTGTAACATAAACGGGAATGGGTTGATTGGGGGCCGCCTCTGCCCCTAGCACCCTCAATGGCTCCTGCATGATGCTGTTCGGTGGTCTATCTGGTGAGGGTGGGACCACTGGAGCCTGGCCCAAATCCTCTGACCCCGTTGGAGACCTTTACTTTTTTGGCACCTTTTGCAGCCTTAGCTGGTCCTGATCCCTTGGGAGCCATTGCACAACCTTGAGACACCCCTACAGCCAACACCCAACTGTTGTAGCTAGAAGTGAAACATTAATAAGGACAGGCTATTTTTTTTTTTTAAATTTTCATACGCCTGAGAAGGCGGCAATACCGAGGAGAGTCCTGTGAGTATTGCCACACCAATGCCCGTTAGCTGGAGTCCAAGGTTGCACCGACTCAGATACTGCCAGATCTAAGGCTGAGTCCCTTTAAGAAAAAAAATCTTTTTTTTTTGGTCAGTGTGGACTAAGTCCAGACCTGAAGATCCACAAACCACCACTGGGTGTCACTGTTAGCCAGAAATGGCTCAGCTGCGCGCTCTGTGTCCTCACTCTCCACTGCTCTCAGGAGGGAATGACCAGCCAGGAAATGCTTTTTTTGCTTTATCTGAGACCTGACGCTGCTGGCCCGCCCCCCCACGCTGAAACCAACATGGAGGAAGCAGAGAGCAGAGGAGAAGCCTGGACCAGCGCTAGTAACACAGACACCCGGTAAGCCACTAATCTTTGTAGTGCACACATAGAGGAAGCTGTCCCCCTAGGCTTCTTAGGAAACAGGAGTTTTGTCAGCACTTCCTCTCTATACACGTGGGGCTGCAGTATCATGCTAACAGGCAAATCTGGGGGGAGTAGCAAAATACATATCTTTAAAAGCATATATATATCTACATGTTATCTGGGTAAACATTAGTACATCCCATCCTGCCTTAAAAGACATAGTGGAGATAGTGGCTGATGCACAAGCATACCATTAGCCAACCCAGAACCCCCAGGGGGATACCTACTTTCGAACCAAGTCCCGCAGGTTCCCTCTTACCTGCTCCACGCCGCAGGGTATTGCAAAATGCAAGAGGCCCAGCCTTCCCCCATCTCCGTGGATATTGTCTTGGACCTTCAGGGACCGGGGTCCTGTGTTAAGGAACCCACACCCCTGGACCTATATAGCATCCTGGCATCAGTAGCGTTTAGTTCTTGGAAGAGACTAAGGCACTGGAGCCCAGAATCCAGCCCTCCAAGGAGAGGCATTATAGGCAAAACCCCACTCCAGCAGGGCCCGGGTACCGTACACCTTGGCTTTGAAGCACTTCGGACGGATCCGGCTAGCTATCCTGGGTCCCGAGACCTCCGAGGGACAGCTAGACGTGACCAACACCTAAGACACTGGCGAAAAAACTGAAGCACTCCCAGTGGGAGGGGGTTATATAGGGAGGAAACTTCCTGTGAAATTGATTACACCAGTGTCCACACCTGAAGGTACCCATATAACCCAAGTGTAATGGCTATGCGCTCTGTGTCCCGTGATGTACGATAAAGAAAGTAAGTGTTAATTGTCTGTTCCTTTTCTAATGCTTCCCCTACCCCAGCAGAAAGCTGCAGCTAAAAGTAGGGCCCCTGCCTTGTCACAACTGCAATAATGTGTTGCAGTTGTGGCAAGACCAGGAGTGAGTTGGTCAGATGCTTTCCCGTCCCCAGTAGAAAAGATTGAGTTTGCCTCCCTTCCCCGTTGGGGAGATCTGTCATACGCGCCCCTTCCACTTTTCCCAGTTGGAGGGAGGGGAGATTGCAACCCCACCATTTCACATCCCTCAGTTGGGGGAAAAAAATTCCAGCTGCACCACCCCCCCCCCCCCCATCCTTCACAGTTGGGGAGATTTTAGTGGCCGCCCCCCCCCCCCCCCCATCTTTCACAGATAAAATTTAAGCCACACCTATTCCTTAGTTGGGGAAATTTCAGCAGTGCCCCCCTCCCCCAGTTTGGGAGATACACACCCCCTCTCCCACTCTCCCATATCCCTCACAGTTGCAGAGATTTCATCTGCTGCCCCACGTCCTTCACAGAACTCCTGGCACAGATCACTGCGGGTGGGAGTGGGTACCTGTCAAAATTAGGAGGGTGCAAACAAGCAGAACTTCCCTTTTGGGTGGAGCGCAGCTTTAACCAAAGGTAGCCATGTTTTTTTAGATCTCTTTACAATGGGTATAGCACAAGACTGCCTAGTGCTCATACAAAAAGATAACACTAGCTTTTTTAATTTGAAACGATTTTATGCATTCCACATGACAACCATTACTCACCAGCTTATCAATGTCGGTCTCATCACTATCAGCAGAGCTCTCGCTCACCTCTGCTTTTCCATTAGATGGTTTACTGAGGAATTTTTGCTCAACAGCTGCAGGGTCTGGATTTTTTTTGCCACGTACAACCTGAGGAAAATTTTTATAGAAAAAATGGCTAATAAAAAGTAGTACACATCCATTAGCTTAACATTTCCCATTTTTGGACAGTTCATTAAACAAGACAGACAGGAAAAGGCATGTTCACTTCAATCATGCACTCATGAGAAAAGAAAATGTACTCTTCTACTTAAGTACATGTTTAAAAACAGCCACCTGAGGAGGATTAGCCAGCTTCTAGCACCCCCAGACACAAGCACAATTTTTACCAATATATAAACATTTTCAAACCAATGAGGTGCACTGGCAAGGTGTCCTAGGCTGATGTTTTGACTTCCTTTAACTCACCGAACTGTGGAGTGGGCTTCATAGGTGTGAAGCTGTAGCCTCAAGATTTTTAGCTTAAGGAGGACAAGTTCTCTTGATTTTTTTTTATTTTTATATAAAATAGAAATAAATGCACTTTTGCCATTTTTTTTGTTGCAGGAGCCTGTAAAACATTGCACCAGTGATCAGCAAATCGTTGATGCCATGCAGGTCTCCTGCAGACCTGTCAGCATATCTGCCTGCTCGTACCTTGTATGAAGAAGCCAATATATTCTGACAGGAAGAATCAAACTGCCACAGCGCCATGGCAGGCAACTGAAAACTACAAGCCGACAGCCGCAAAGAACGTTGGGACTTGTAGTTTATTCATACACAGAGCTCTGTGTATGAATGATGTGGCCATGTGGGCAGAAAATGTATGGTGGGGGGGGTCTTTTACTTTCAAAGCTGTTGGTCTGGCCACCTGAGGTGTAAAATGGGAAGCAGTGTCAGACAAGTGCCTCACATGGATGACAATTTTCTGAAAGTTCTTCTTTAGAAAGATTAAAGCATGTCTCACCCCTACCAGTCTCTATTAACATCTCCCAGTACATGGGGTACGCGGAGAGATTGCGCCAACAGTTAAAACGTGCATCTTCTAAAGCCTACAATACACATTTACCCAATATGTGTTTTTAAGCACTCCAATACCAGGCACTTAAACCTCCTTCCTGTCCAAGCCAATTATCAGCGCTGTCGCTGTTTAAAATGACAATTGCGGTCATGCTACACTGTACCCAAACAGAATTTTTTTATCATTTTGCTCCCACAAACGGAGCTTTCTTTTGGAGGTATCTGATCACCTCTGTGGTTTTTAGGTTTTGCTAAATAAGTTTTCTTCACGATAAGGCGGCACTGAAAGGCCGCACTGATGGGCATCCCTGGCAGGCATTGCTGATGTGCACTGACTGGCAGCTGCCTGGTGGTCTAGGGTGGCATCCCTAGTGGTCCTGACGGCATCTTGGGCAGGCAGCCCAGCACAGCCCCAACCCCGACAGCAGAGCACCCAATCCGCTCTCCTCTACTTGCGTCAGACGCGAGTGAGGAAAAAAACAATCAACGGCTCTTGTTTACATCGTGATTAGACAGAGCTGGTCACGTGGGAAAGAGCCTCCGTTAGAGGCTCAGGCTCTTTACCGAGATTGGTGTAGCGGTGTGTAATATGACGCCCAATCAGGGTAACAACCACCGCCCGTCTTCTTCCCTAAAAAATAAATGTACATTTATTTTGCAAAAAGATGGGCAGTGATTTTTCTTTTTTGACAAGTGCTTGCAGAGCATTGCACCCACAATCAGTGGATCGCATGTTCAACGTCAGGCTCCTGCACACTCTAGAGCTCTTTACCCATTCCTCTGTACAGACAGCTTTTCAGCAATAGGCAGTATGAATGACCTACAAGCATGACCTCAATAGGGTCGAAACAACTAATCGATTATGAAATTAATCGATTACCATTTTCATAAATTGATCGGCCAGTAACATAATGGGGGTAAAAAAAAAAAAAAGTCTAAATTAGCCCTTTATAGTGCAAAAAAAGCAAATCTCTACTGTAAATATTACTTTCACTGTCCAACAGTAAAAAAATGAATCCCTTACAGTAGCTATTTGCCCTTTTTGTACTATTATATTTGCCCTTTTTGTACTATTTTTTTTAACTCCGTTGTTACTAAATATCTCAGGCCTGGGTCACACCTCTGTTTTTTGCAGAAACACACTACAGGTTTATTTACATGGTTTCACATGCTGCGTATTCGGAAAGGGCAAGGACTTTTTTTTTTTTAATACAAAACTGGGCCATTTTTGATTTTAGGTTCAATATACTTTAATGGAAAAGCTGCAGAAAAGCATTTTTGTGTGCCAATTTTGTGTTTTTTAATCTGCCCAACAAATTAGCAAAAAAAAAATGCAAATCGCAGCAAAATTACCTTTTCATTAACCGATTATTCAATTAATCAAAACAATACAATTGGCAAACTAATCAATTATGAAAATAATCGTTAGTTGCAGCTCTAATCTACAAGTCTGCCACAGTGGCGGACGGGACTTGTATGGTCCATTCAAACGCCATCTACCCCACAACCTACAGTTAAGGAGAATTTTTGTTTAAATAAAATAAATACAGACAGACAATTTCCCACCACGTAAACAACTTACTTGCTTTGAAGTCTCTTCTTCGGTCTCTGAGCTAGAAGAACTCTCATTGCTCTTTTCTGCTCCTGGTTCGGACTTTAAACTGGCGGCTTTATGCACAAAAGGATAAGATGAAATTACTATTTTACATGAATACCTGTTTTGGTCAAGTGAGTATTTTTAAGAAACAGACAGTAAACTCACAGCCAACTCTTATTTACCCTGTATAGGGGCTGCGTTTGCCATCTTTTCCTTACCAACAGAGGAGTCATTCCCATCTGGGAAAACATCTGCTTGCGTGACAGAAGATCCTGGATTGTCGTTCAATGAAGCACTTGCCTTTTTGGAGATTACCTTAACATCTGCTGCAGCTTCAGTAGCCAAATTCATTTTCTTAACTTGTTTGGCCTAATAATAAAAAATAAAAAGCCATAAATCATTTTGTCCTTTTACTTTACCAGTTTTAAGAAAACCCTTGAACGTGCCAGGGGTATAACACTACTTGTAAAACCTCAGCTCAACATCTATTCCAGAGGTCGTGCACTTTTGTGAAAAAAAAAATCAAAATCTGTATCAAGACAAAAGCTTTGTTACAGCCACACCAGAGACACTAATGCTTGAAGTTTGAAAGCCTTCATGTGTGTCACATTATGTGGTGCAGATCCTTGGCTTTTGGATGGTGCAGCAGAAGATAGTTATCCACTTGAGATGGATTATAGCATTCAGGATTATGAAGTTATATTGAATCGACAAAAGCCATAGGAAGCACTCCACGATATGACAAAGTCTTTCCAGACGATCAGAACATGGAAGCTGCATATTAACCTTTGGGTCTCTCCAATGGTGAAACAGGGTGTGCTAACATTTTCAGTTATGAAGATTTTATCGAGTTACTTACCCTTCACCGAATGGTCTTGCAGGAATTCAGAACAGCACACGTGCATGGAACCACTCCCAGATCTGAAAGTCAAAATTCTAAGTCTCTTTCCTGTCTGCTAGATGAGACTGTGATTTCCTGCAGCATTACAGAGATGCGTCTACATTGCCCAGTGCACTGAGCCCTGAGCAATAGGGATGAAGCCAGACACATTCTTTTCCATGTGTCTGCATTTTCATAATGCAAGCTGAATGATGAGAAAAGTCAGCGAATGGCCCGACTGGCTGTATGAAGCTAAACTGGATCAGTCTGGATGGCACAAGCCACTAAAAATGTAAAGGCAATATAATGTATATATTTTTTTTTTTTTTTTTTTTTTTTTACACACACAAAGTTACCCTTCAGAAATCTACCCTGGCAGAATTTATGATTTCCTGCCAAATTTTCAGAGAACATGAATAACACAAAAACATTTTTCACTCATGGTTAGTGTTTGGCTGATGCCAATTTTTATCAATTAACTGCATTTACTTATTTTAAATCAGATTGGTAACAGAAACTATCCAAATGACCCCAATTAAAAGTTTACATACCCTGGTGATTTTGGCCTGATAACGTGCCCACAAATTTGACACAGAGGGTTTGAATGGCTATTTAAAAAAAAAGTAACCATACAGAAGAAAGCCATTACTATGCAAAGGCCACAAAGTATCCTGCTTACAATATGCCAAACAGCACAGAGACAAGCCCCAAACCTTCTGGCACAAAGACATTTTGGAGTGATTAGACCAAAATTTAGCTTTTTGGCCACAACCATAAACACTACATTTGGAGAGAAGTCAAAGAGGCCCATGATGAAAGGTACATCATTCCTACTGTAGCGCCCCCTTACTTCTAGAAAGGGCACTACGCTAAAGTTAGTAGGGCGAGAGACTTGCTTGCTCTCACCCAGGTTAATTTGTTCTAATTCAGCAGCGGTCGTCCCTGAATTGTCCTGTGAATCATTCTGCGTTTCGGAGATGTGGTCTCATCTCTGGGTGGCAGGTGGCGCCAGAGGGATTCAGGCAGAGCCGTTTTTCCCCAGCGGCCAATTGGAGGAGGGTTTCCCTCGCAGGGCATGCTGGGGGAGGATATATCTGTGGCAGACACCATTTTTTCGGGGTCTTCGCGGGTTCCTGGTTCGGCACCCACCTTCAGGGTGTGCGCACATTACGGGCCCCACCACTATGGCCTACCTGGCCGGGCCCGTGCCACGCGGAGTTCCCGACTCTGGGCCCTCATGGCTCAGAGACACTGAAGTGACTTAGGGACCTCTGTGACTTACTCGGGTTCCGCATCTCAAGAGAACAGGATTGAGAGGATATGCTCTATTGCTCTTAAGTATCGGACCTGTGGCAGAGGCCTCTACTAATCTTCTAGAACCAAGTCGGTGGCAGCGACTTGTTCTTTCTCAGCATTCTCAGTGATACTCAGGCTGCCAGGCCTGTCCAGGTGCACTGCACCCACTCTGGCTGGAGTGGCCACGTAATTTACTGAATTACAGAAGGCAGGACTGCTTTCTTTATCCAAGCCTGACTCTGCAAAGTTACTCTACTTTCATCAACCTTTTCCTATCTACCTCAAGTTGATGTGTTGGACCAGGAAAATAAAGCATTCAGAAAACCTCAGCTACGGGTTGGACATTCGTTATTGCTCTGCTCACTACATCCACCCCTAGACACCACACAGAGGTAACTTAATCCGCCGATCCCCACCTAATCAGCAGCTCCTGAATGGGGTAGCGCTACACTACTATGAAACATGGAGGTGGATCGCTGATGATTTGGAGGATGTTTGAGCTACAAAGGCACAGGAAATTTGGTCAGAATAAATGGCAAGATAAACATAGTATGTTATCAGAAGATACTGGAGGAACATTTGCATTCATCAGCCAGGAAGCTGCGCATGGAACGTACTTGGACATGCCAACATGACAATGATCTAAAACACAAGAAGTAAATTTTGCGCAAAAATCAAAGAAAAAATATATATATATATCCCTAACAGCGTGATATAAGCCAGGGTCCAATAAAAGGTCCAAGTAAAAATTATAAAAAAAATTTAAAAGAAATTGTTTTAAAAATAGAAACAGTTCAGGCTGTTTAGAAATAGTTATTAAATTGGTGGAGATATACACTCAAGGCTGCCATCAGTGGGGAACAGAAACCAAGTTCCAGATCTAGAAAGGCAAACAAGGAGAGAGGCGCCTCTGGGTGTAGTATATTAAACAATTTTAATCACAAAGCCAAAGAATAATAAGAAAACCACTCACATTTTGGTGGTGATATACAGGCATATCAAAGTTTCTCCAGAAGGGAGGGGTGGCTGTCATCTGGTGCGCTCGTTCATCCACTTGTTGTCCACTGGTTTAGCGCTGTGTGGTGAGGAGTCAGTCCTGTTTCCCTGGATGTTTTGCAAGTGGGTGCAGTGGATGAAACAATCCTCAAAGGGCACAGCGCCGTGCAGCAGGAACAACGGGCGATGGATGATGACGTCACCAGGCAAGCGACGCGTTTCCGAATGCTAGGGCAGAGATTCTCTGCCCTAGCATTCGGAAACGCGTCGCTTGCCTGGTGACGTCATCATCCATCGCCCGTTGTTCCTGCTGCACGGCGCTGTGCCCTTTGAGGATTGTTTCATCCACTGCACCCACTTGCAAAACATCCAGGGAAACAGGACTGACTCCTCACCACACAGCGCTAAACCAGTGGACAACAAGTGGATGAACGAGCGCACCAGATGACAGCCACCCCTCCCTTCTGGAGAAACTTTGATATGCCTGTATATCACCACCAAAATGTGAGTGGTTTTCTTATTATTCTTTGGCTTTGTGATTAAAATTGTTTAATATACTACACCCAGAGGCGCCTCTCTCCTTGTTTGCCTATCTAAAACACAAGGCCTAGTCGACTTGTCATTGGCTACAGCAGAATAAAGTGAAGGTTATGGAGTGGACATCTCAGTCTCCTGACCTCAATATCATTGAGCCACTCAATGATCTCAAACATGCAGTTCATGCACGACAGCCCAAGAATTTCCAGGAACTGGAGGCTTTTTGCCAAGAGGAATGGGCAGCTTTACCATCTGAGAAGATAAAGAGTCTCATCCACAAATACCACAAAAGGGTTGGGACTAGGGACCGATACCGAGTATTTGCGGGAGTACTTGTACTCCCGCAAATACCCCCGATACCTAAATAGAATACTCCCGCCGCCGTATATGCAAAGCCGGCGCCGTATATGCAAAGCCGACCCCGCATATACAAAGCCGCCGCGAACATTACAGGCACCTTTAGTTTGAATAGCTGTTTTTCCCCCGCCGCGCATGTATAGACACTCCCCCTTGCTCGGGATTAGACGGATCTGTCCGATCCTGAGCAAGAGGGAGTGTCCTTTACACAGGGCGCGCGGCAGGGAAAACGGGGGTATATGGGGGACATGGCTGCAATATGTGAGGGGGACATGGCATCGGCGAGTACATGAAAAAGTATCGGTACTTGTACTCGGTCGTAAAAAAGTGGTATCGGGACAACCCTACCATTGACGTTAAAGGGGGCATTACACAGTATTAAGAACTGGGGTATGTAAACCAGTGATCAGGGTCACTTGGGTAGTTTATGTTGCCATTATGATTTAAAAAGGGGTAAAAAACACAGTTGATTAATAATAAACTGATTCAGCCAAAAACTAAACCATGAGTGAAAGAAATGTTTGTGTTAATATTCTCAGAAAAAATGGCCAAGAAATTGTAAATCCTGCCAGGGTAAACTTGTAAAGCACAACTGAAGCAATTGGTCAGGAAACTGTCAGGAGAGCTAGCCAGACCATGCAGAGTGGGGATCTGCTGCTGTGTGACACAGCTTGGCTATGAAAACGCTGCTGTCAAACAAAGTCCTGCCTCCTGGATCAGCCAATATGAAAGACAGCAGACAGGTCCAATTCCGATCCAGAAGACAGGACTTTGAAAGTGGCCAGCGTTTCATATCAAAGCTGTGTGAGCCGGCCTGCAATCCTCCCTGCGATCCCCGCTACATTGATGGCCACTGTTGAGGCGGCACCAATAAACTGCACGGATATGCTTTAGGTTAATATTTAATTTTGTGCATAAAACATTTAACAGTGCCATTTGATGAGATAATTAACAAGTGCGTGTTAAGGGCTGGAGTAAGGGCAGGGCAGGAGTTAAGTGGGGCAACTGGTGGCGAGTAACTTTTAAGGCCGGGCTAGTAGCTAAGGACTTGGGTGGATGATATATATGTGTATGTACACACACACACACACACACACACTAAATAGTCCCTCAAAAAAAAAAAAAAAATTCAACAAAAATCCCTACACAGTGTTAAGGGTTTTAAAATACAGTCACAGCACAAAGTATTCACAAGCTCCCCTCAATACTACAGCATCAGTTCAGACCAGGGGTTCCTAAATGTTGACCCAAATAAGATAAATGCTTATTGTACCGAGACCCAAAAAGAATTACTATCAAAAAGTCACAAAACAAATAATGTGTGTGTATAGCATATTGCGGGCACTCTTCATAAAGCTTACATTCACATATTAAGCTTACACTCCGGTTCATAAACCAGGCACTCTCATAGCTCAAAAGCATCAAAGTGGGATGGAAAAAATAAATAAATAATTACTAAAAATGCCATAAAAAAATATCCCTATTTTGTAAACGCTTTCAATTTTGAAAACTGCAGAGGTGATCAAATACCACCAAAAGAAAGCTCCATTTGTGAAAAATAAAAAATAAATAAAAATAAAAAAAAGTCAATATTGTTTGGGAACCACGTCGCACAATTGTCAGTTAAAAAGTGACGCAGTGCCGGGGCGTGGCCGAGAGCGGCATGTGAGAGGACGTGCTTCACAGAGCTCCTGCACTGATCCTCCGGCTATTCTTCTTCCCAGCCAGCAAACTTGTCCGGAATCAGCTGTATCCTATTCGGGTTCTCCCCAGGACTACTCCGGTGGCATCGGCGGCACTTTCGGTGGCTATGCTGACCCGCAAACAGACGGAGTCCGGAGCGCCGGAATTCCAACATGGCGCCGCGGCTCCTCAGACACAGCGCACACGTGGACTGGAGAAGGCGAAAGACGTGAGTAAACCCCCCCCCGCTGTACTCAGTGGAGCGGGCGCACAGGGTACCGCCTAGGCCCCTACCACCAGGGAGCCCACCGCGCACCATGATAGCCAGACTTCTCAACTTTAAAGATAAGGAAATTGTGCTCCGGCAGGCAAGGGAGCGTCGCAATATTCAGTTCAATGGGGCCCGTATCTCTTTTTATCCTGACTACTCAGCTGAAATTCAGAAACACAGAGCCAGATTCACGGACGTCAAAAAGAGGCTGCTACGGCTCCGTGCAACGTACGCCATGCTTTTTCCGGCTAAGCTCCGGATATCGGCTAGGGGCCAGTCTCACTTCTTTGAGTCCGCTGCGGACACGTCCTCGTGGATAGATGCGAATAAGCATATTATTCGACAAGCAGGTAGAAGAGCAGCGGAGGGGGACTGATCGGATGTACCCGAGACTCCAGTCTGATGCTGGACTGCTACACCCTATTTGGCTGGGAAGCCACAACCTACGATTACTCTATAAGTGTTGAGAGCAAGTGAGTTTATTTACAAAAAAGCAGTTGAGCGACTCTCTGTTGGTCGTGCCCTTTTGGAAGTTTTGCCCGACCGGGCCCTGGGGTTATGGGTCCGGTTATAGTTGACCCGTTGACCTTTTTTAGTTTTTCGTTGGTGTGTTACATGTGTATATTTGTACTCTTCACCTGTTGTCCTGCAGCACTGGGGACTCTACTACTCCTTATATGTGCCCGGGGCGGTTTTGGTTACCCGTTTCACTTTTTTATTTTTGCTTCTTTTTTTTTTCTGTTGATGGATAACCGCAGTCATGACATCACTCTGAACCGGCAGGCTCTCTGGGAAGACTTTGTTGCGAGAGGATCTCATATGCGCTCTATCAGGACTTTGTTGCGAGAGGATCTCATATGCGCTCTATCAGGACCTATGCCACGCATGCTTCAGGTATTGTGTTTTTGTCTCACTTGGCGCACTGGCCTGATGCACACCCTAAGGCGCCTAGGGTACACATGATACTTTATTCGATGGTAACCACAAGTGTTTGTATTTATGACTACTGTCCCTTTGCTTTCATGGAACGTTAGGGGAGTTCATGACCCTTTGAAGCGAACTATGATTACCACTATACTGAAGAAGTATTCTCCAGCGGTGTATGCTCTGCAGGAGACTCACCTTGTGCCGGACACTGTCTCTTGCCTGGGTTTTTCCTGGGTGGGTTGGGCTTACCACTCCACTCATACCTCCTACTCCAGGCGGGTGAGTGTATTGAACCATTGTGCCCTAGATTTTCAACTAATGGATAAACTGATAGATGACGAGGGGCGATTTGTGATTTTGCTTTGTAAAATATATCACCTGAAATGTATACTTGCTGCTATCTATGTGCCCCCCCCCCTTTAATGCGGAGGTGTTGCGTATATTACTGTCATTTCAATTGTGTCATTCCGATGTTCCTTTTATTGTGGTGGGGGATTTCAATTGTTACATAGATCCGATCTTAGACAAGCACCCGCTTCCAGTGGCTTTCCGCAGCAGAGCTCGAATGGCATTGCGGAAATTCACGGAGGAGGTGGGTTGGTCTGATCCGTGGCGTTGCCGTAACCCACTGCAAAAGGTGTTCTCCTGTTTTTCTAAAACTTACAATTTTTTGTCCAGGATTGACCTCTGTTTATGTACACCTCAAACGACACATATATTGGAGGATCTCAAATACTTGGTAAGGGGGGTGTCTGACCATTCCCCCCTATTGGT
This sequence comes from Rana kukunoris, assembly GCA_029574335.1. Taxonomy (NCBI): domain Eukaryota; kingdom Metazoa; phylum Chordata; class Amphibia; order Anura; family Ranidae; genus Rana; species Rana kukunoris. The sequence goes on along the minus strand of JAJQKJ010001143.1, from coordinate 79,601 downwards.
CTCCCTGAATGCTAGACCCGTCACTGATCTACCTAGGATGCCGTGGAGGTTGAATGCGTTTTGGCTTAACCTGTTCCCCTCCCATGTACGTGTGGCAGAGGAGATAGCTGGGTTTTGGCGGAGTCATGAGGACCATTCAGACTTGGGGCTGGCCTGGGAGGCGTTTCTCAGGGGAATCTTGATTGCGGAGGACACTGGTATTAAAGCTAAAACAAATGATATCAGGGAGCAGACTGAACAGCTGGTGAGTAGGCTAGAGGCAGAATTCATTGCAGATCCTTCCAATGCTACGAGGGAGGCGTGGATGGCGGCACAGGAGGCAGTCGATCGGGTCACGAGGGAGGCGGCAGATAGGAAGAGATTTTTTTTTAGCAGACAGGCCTTTTATGAGGAGGGCGAGCAGACGGGTCGTTTGTTGGCTAAAATAGTGAAGGTATCCCAAACGTCTCCATCCATTGGCGCATTGCGTACTGAGGGTGGAAGAGTGGTGAACACCCCTAAGCTTAATATGCAGGAACTGGTTAGATTCTACTCTGATTTGTATAGGTCCCGGGTGAACTACTCAAATGAAGACTTACAGGACTATCTACGGGGGGGGTGGATTTGCCATGTCCGACAGCCTCTCAGAGGGCTCTCTTGGATTCTCCTATAAAAATTGAGGAATTACAAGAAGCCATTGGCCTCTTCCCGAATTCTAAGGCTCCCGGAGTCGATGGTCTTCCCATGGAAGTCTTTAAACAAATATGGAGGACTAATCATCCTGCCACGCCTGCTGAAGGTCCTTAAAGGGGTGTTCCAGCCGCAATTTTACACTTACCTTGTCCTACTTGCCCGCGCGCTGATGGCCCCCCCGATGTTGGTCCCACGATCGATCCAGGTCCTGCGCCGCCATTCACACTATGGGAAACAGGCAGTGAAGCCGTACGGCTTCACTGCCCATTTCCTACTGCGCGAGTCTCACGCTGGCTTGTGAATGGGCGGCTGCTCTCTGAGAACACACACAGTTCCCAGAAAGCAGCGCGCCCCATTCACAAGCAGAAGAAAAAAGACACCGCGGTGTGGAAGAGGCAGATTACGGACTTCCGCATAGCAACAGGTATTTCGGGTGAGTATTTTTTTTTTTTCACGTTTTTTTTTTATTTAATTTTTTTAAGCTCGATGGGCGAATGTGGTTTTCCTGGGTGGAACTCCACTTTTACTATGCTAGAGAACACCAATGCCTGCCTGACTCCATGACTGAAGCCAGTATTGTACTCCTTTTAAAACCTGGTAAGGATCCACTGGACCCGGGTACCTACAGACCGATATCGCTCTTACAGAGCGATATTAAACTCCTAGCAAAGGTCCTGGCTCTGCGACTCAACAGGGTGATCTCCTCCAATATTCACTCAGATCAGTCAGGCTTTATGCCCCAAAAGTCCACAGCCATAAATCTCCGGAGACTTTACTTAAATATTCAGACGCAGTCGGACACCATGGGGAAAAGGGCCTTGCTTTCCTTGGACGCCCACAAAGCGTTTGACAGTATAGAATGGGGATACGTCTGGGCTGTCATGGGTAGATTTGGCTTTGGCGAAAAGTTTCTGTCGTGGGTACGGCTGCTTTATTGCTCGCCCAAGGCAGTTATTAGAGAGGCGGGACACATTTCTGAATCCTTTACTCTGCATAGGGGCACTCGGCAAGGGTGCCTGTTGTCCCCGCTCCTTTTTGCCATCGCCATTGAGCCTATGGCTGCCTTGATCAGGGCAAACCAAAGAGAGGGGTTTCAAATATGGAGGGATTCAGGAAAAGCTTATGCTCTACGCTGATGACACCATGCTGCTTCTGGGAGACACGGGTGACTCCCAGAGGGAGGCGATGGCAGTGGTCGGCAGGTTTGGGACCTATTCAGGCCTTGTCATTAACTGGACTAAGTCCTCACTTCTGTTGTTGGATGCAGCTCAGGGTGGTGGGGAGCAGCCGATCCACGATGTGCCAGTGTCTACTTACTCCGGAGCCACGGGATTTTTTGATGCTCAACCTGTCCCCACTGATAAATAGAATTAAAGATAGAATCAAAATATGGTCGCATCTTAGGATGTCTCTGGTGGGCAGGGTCAATCTCATAAAAATTATTTTTATGCCTCAGATATTATATTTTCTTCACAACACGCCCATGGTTATTCCTTTGAAAATGTTCAGGATTATTAACTCTCTGTTTAGATCTTTTATTTGGCTGAATAAACCCCCCAGGATTAGACTGGAGCAGTTACAGAAACCCAAGACTGGGGGGGGCCTTGCCCTCCCTAACCCTTGGGTATACTATCTGGCGGTTCAGGCACAGCATATTGCCCAGGCGATGCCGGAGGGATCGGGGGAGGGTGGGGTGCAGTGGGACCCTATTAGGGCCCTAATGTGCCATGTTGCCGGCCTTGATAGCGTGTCCGCAGGTATGGAAGCCCTTGCGTACGCAAAATCCAATAGACGCTTCCCCACTTACGTTCTGATGCAAAAAAATTGGAATAAACTTAGGCAACTACAGGAAGTTGAAGGGTTTACCGAGTATAGTCCGATCTGGGCCAATGGGTATTATGAGTTGCTTTCTTTGGATTGCGGCGCGCGGTGGAGAAGGTGTGGGGGTCACACACTTGAGACACGTATTTACGACGGGTAGACCGATTCCCTTCCCAGAGCTGAGAGAACAATTTCACCTCCCGCAGTCAATGCTCTTTTATTATAGACAGTTACAGCATGCAGTGAGGGCGCAGTCAGGGGGGGACCTTGGATATTCTCACAGACACCTATTTTTAAATACATGGCTGGTGTATCCCAGTTTCGGGGATTTATTTCTAGAGCTTATTCCATGATTCTTAATTTATACCTGGAGGGATTCCCCCTTGCAGCCTCAGACAGGTGGGAGAGAGACGTAGGAGTGTTTGAGGATGAGCAGTGGGAGGAGGCGCTCCAGGGAGTACAATTTTGTTCCTTAAATGTGGCCCAGCGGCTCTCACAACTCTACATTTTTCTTAGAGTGCATTTTACACCAGATAAAATGGGGGTGAGATCGGATTCCAACTGTCCCAAATGTGCGAGAGATCATGGGGACCTAATCCATCTGTTGTGGAGGTGCCCCAAGTTACACCTATACTGGGCAGGGGTTGTAGCTACAGTTAACAGTGCGTTTCAGACTACCATACCTACAGACCCGAAACCATGCATATTAGGAATCTTGGACGACATCCCCATGGACGAAAATTCTAAACAGGCTGTATCTAGGGCTTCGTTTCAGGCCCGCAAGCTTATTCTGAGGCATTGGAATGCTGTTGAGCCACCAACGGTGGGGGAATGGATTACCCAAATGGGCGATACCATTCACTTGGAGAAGTATATATATCAGCATAGGGGTTGGTCGGGGAAGTTCGACAGACTGTGGGCACCTTGGCTAGATACTCCCGGCCTGTCCCCGGTGGATTTGGTGATGGACCGGCTGTTGAGGTAAAGGGTTGGTGAGTGATGAGAGCTCTCGGGGAGTGGAGAGGGAGACCTTCTGGTGGTGATCATGACTTATTGTGGTGCGGGGGTTCTGCAATCATTGTTCTTAGTGGGAGGCGAGACCTGGACCTTTCTATGTGGTAATAGATCTTGCAGTATTGCCATTGTATTCCTCTTGCAAGGCAGATTGCGTTGATTGACTGCTTATGTGACATTATAGGGGCTGTGAAACTTGTCCACTTTGTTATTTTCCCTGCGGTATAAGTTTTTTTTCCTCTCTCTTCCCTTTTCTTTTCCTGGACTTTTTGTTTTCCTTTTTCTCTACTCTGTTTCTTCATAACAAGTCTCTCTATGTTGAGGTACAAGGGATGGATATTTGGGCGTGATATAGTACAGCTATTTGTATACCATTGTCGATTTTGTGTGGGTACTGTACACCTTGTTTTGAAACCTGTTTATATGTTGAGAAATGCGCTAGGCGTCGGTCTGTACCCGATATTTATTCTTTGTGATGCATATTATTATATTGTGTAAGTTTGCATTCTTGTATTTTTCCCTTGTGTTTTTATCTCCGTTTCAATAAACACTTTCTGATTTTTAAAAAAGTGACGCAGTGCCGAACCGCAAAAAGGGGCAAGGTCCCCGGTTAAATAAAAATAATAATTTGATCCGAGGCCAATATTTACCAGATTCAACCTCTAAAAACCCATACACACTATCAATTTTCCTGCTGGTTTAACAAAACCCATCTAATATGAGGTCAAACCTCAAGCCGCATACACACGATCGGTCAAAACCGATGAAAACAGACTGAAGGTCCGTTTTCATCGGTCAGTTATCCTTTGGTCAAAAAAAAAAAAGAAGAGAACTTGCTTTAAAATTTAACCGATGGACGCCTAACCCATGAGTCAAAACCGATCGTTAGTATGCAAAAGCATCGGTTAAAAAGCCGCGCATGCTCAGAATCAAGTCGACGCATGCTTGGAAGCATTGAACTTAGTTTTTTTTCAGCACGTCGTGTTTTACATCACCGCGTTCTGACACGATAGTTTTTTTCACCAATGGTGTGTAGGCACATGAGACCATCAGATGGACTGATCATGTGTACGCGGCCTAAGAGTTTAAATTCGTATGCAATCAGGCAGGCCCTTGCACTACATGGTTTTGGTAAACGTGAAGAGAAAATCCTGCAGGAAAAAACAAAGTGTGTATGGATTTGAGATTTTTCTTCCCAACCATACAGTTGGTCATATACATTTATCACTGCATAGAGGTATTCAAGAATTAAATTGCCTTTTATTTTAAACTTCACGTACTAACTAAATTATACACCACACTTTAAGGTTATTATCCGAATAATCAAAACAATTAAAAATCAGCCAACTAAGCAATTATGAAAATAATTAGTTGCAGCCCTACTCTCTTCAATACAGCGATAGTAAAAAACACAAACACACACACACTTTATCATTTACATATAAGGTCAATTTTTTAATCTAGGGAGAATGGTTTTGGAGCACTAAGGGTTCGCTAAAGAGCACAGAACATGGCAGCCTTAAGCCCCGTACACATAATCAGAGAAAAAAAAAAAAAATCGTATGAAAAAAAAATACAGCTTTTAAAGCGAATATATGATAATCTGATCATTCGTACAGAGCTAGCGAGAGCCGATCACCACAGTTAAAAAAAAAATTATCTAAAGGGACAAGCACGATGGTATTGTACGATTTTAGTTTAATCAGTACAGTTTTCATATAAAAATACAATACATCACTTCCGTATTTTTATTCTGTTGTACGATACTACTCTACTACTGTACTGAAATATGAGACTAGCAAAAATAAAAACAGACAATCCATTCATCCGATTGTGTGTACCAGGCATTGAAAAGGGTTTACTATTCTGTCTTATTCATGTATGCGTCAAGGTGGTTTGAGACATTAAGCACTGTAAACAACCAGCTTTTTACACAGGTGGTTAAAAGGGGGCATATTGCATAGGAAACTTGCCATCTGCCTTTAAATTATTAAAAAGCAGTTTCTCTTATTTATAGAACTTTATTTTTCAATCTTGACTAGGGTAAATAATAGAAACCTACATACAAAACCAAGACACACTCCCTTTAAAAATAAAACGCGCACCTTTTTTGCCTTTGTGCCTGAACTCTTTTTTGCTTGCAGTGCGAGATCAAGATGTTCAGCCTTTTTGGAATCTTGGGGAAAAAAATAAAAAGATGGTAAAGACATTATATTCAGAACACTGAAATTCTTAGCATGCGATTGCAGTTTTTCTTTTGATCAGAAAATGGCCGTCTTACCATGATCCCGTTTCTTATGCTTTGCTTCTTCCTTTTTTTTCTTTTTCTTCTTTGATTTCCTGGAGAATATAAAAGCCGCATATTTACTATGAGAAAGTCTTGTATAGCCCAATCTCATTCTAAACATTAGATGATCACTTTCCACACGCTAGGGGTTCACAGCTAAATGAGAGAGAGAGTGTTTTCCCCTGAAATAAAAAGGACTTATTCTGATCGTCTCTAATGTTCCATCTAGTTCCTGTCCTACATTCTCAAACGATTACTGACATTTATTTTGTGTGCTCATGTGGAATATTCCCCCTGAGCTATGAAATGCTTTTTGCTTCTTTGCACAATAACCCAGCCTACATTAAAATGCTCAGTGAGATATGCCAAGAATATTTTTTGCCATGTCAAAAGTAATCAAATGCTAAAATGAATATTCAGCCAGATACTTAGCAGTATATATAAAATCTAGAACGACAATATACAGTATTGAAGCTTACCAGTGTTTGGATGCGATTGCTGCATTAATTTTTTTATTTCAGCCTGCCCCCCCCTTTCTATTTTCCTCCAGTGATCCTGCTGGTGACATTTCTGGTGTTAGAGGAATACCCTAGGACAAGGCTATAGAACACCCCCCCCCCTCTAGCCTCATTGTGATATCCATAACATACACAATAGTATTGAGACGCCCATGAACTTTAATGGCATCCCAGTCTTAGTCTGTAGGGTTCAATACTGAGCTGGCATACCCTTTGCAGCTATAACAGCTTCAACGTTTTGGGAAGGCTGTCCACAAGGAGTGTGTCTATGGGAATATCTGACCATTCTTCCAGAAGCGCATTTATGAGGTCAGGCATTGATGTGGACGAGAAGGCCTGGCTCACAGTCTCCTCTCTAATTCATCCAAAAGCTTTTCCATCAGGTTTAGGTTAGGACTCTGTCCAGGCCAGTCGCGTTCCTCCACCCCAAACACGCTCATCCTTGTGTTTATGGACCTTGCTTTGCGCACACAGTCATGTTGAAAAAGGGGCCATCCTTAAACTGTTCCCACAAAGTAGGGAGCATGAAATTGTCCAAAATGTGTTGGTATTTGCCCACATGCATGTGTAGTGTAGAGCACGTACACATGTCCTACTGGCTATAACCCCTCACACTGCATCCAGCAGCTCAGTTCATCAAAAAGCAGTACAAACAGAAAAAGGAGGGGTGGGCACTGTGCCTGTCAATGAACTTCATAAAAAAAAGGATTTTACGGCGAGTACAAAAATTATATTTTCTTTTTCGTTCATTGATAGACACAGCAATGTAATCTTGACCTTAGCAATGTAATCTTGACCTTAGGAATGTCCCCACCCAGTGTTAAAAAAAACGAGGGGTGGGAGCAGCAAGCAAAACAAACTCCACCCATAACAACCAGAGCTCCTTAAACAAAGGAGTTGAAACCCCAAACAGCCACCTGCAAAACCTTGCGGCCGAAGGAAGCATTCGCAGATGCACTCACTTCAACCATGTAAAATTTAGTGAAAGTGTGAACGGACGACCAGGTCCCACCTTACACACCTGGGAGACGGACGCTTGTTGCCAAAAAGCCCAGGAGGCACCAATTGCCCTGTTTAAAATGTGCCGTGACAGGCAAGGGAGGCGACCGCCCTTTAAGGCATGGATCACGATCTGTCTAGTCCACAGCGAAATGGTCACCACCAGGCCCTTCTTCAGACCAGTTACTGACACAGAGAATCCGACCTCCGAAACGGAGTCGTAGCAGACACATACAGTGCCTTTGCGAAAGTATTCTGCCCCCTTGAACTTTGCAACCTTTTGCCACATTTCAGGCTTCAAAGATATAAAACTGTAATTTTTTGTGAAGAATCAACAAGTGGGACACAATCATGAAGTGGAACGAAATTTATTGGATATTTCAAACTTTTTTTAACAAGATTCGGTGGTTAGCACACAAAAGCATCGGACCAAAAACCTGCGCATGCTCAGAATCAAGTCGACGCATGCTTGGAAGCATTGAACTTCGTTTTTTTCAGCACGTCGTTGTGTTCTAAGTCACCGCGTTCTGGTCCGATTGGATTTTTGGTCCGATGGTGTGTACGCACATCAAACCACTTCAGCCTGGTCCGATGAAAACAGTCCGTCAGACCAGTTTCATCGGACCGGTCTGATCGTGTGTATGTGGCCTCAGAGGTCCGTTTAAAGCACAGAGAGCATCATGAAGAACAAGGAACACACCAGGCAGGTCCGAGATACTGTTGTGGAGAAGTTTAGTTTGGATACAAAAAGATTTCCCCAAGCTTTAGACATCCCAAGGAGCACTGTGCAAGCGATAATATTGAAATGGAAGGAGTATCAGACCACTGCAAATCTATGAAGACCTGGCCGTCCCTCTAAACTTTCAGCTTGTAGAAGGAGAAGACTGATCAGAGATGCAGCCAAGAGGCCCATGATCACTCTGGATCAACTGCAGAGATCTACAGCTGAGGTGGGAGACTCTGTCCATAGGACAACAATCAGTTGTATACTGCACAAACCTGGTCTTTATGGAAGAGTGGCAAGAAGAAAGCCATTTCTTAAAGATAGCCATAAAAAGTGTTTAAAATTTTGCCACAAGCCACCTGGGAGACACACCAAACATGTGGAAGAAGGTGCTCTGGGTCAGATAAAACCAAAGTCAAACTTTTTGGCAACAATGCAAAATGTTATGTTTGGTGTAAAAGCAACACAGCTCATCACCCTGAACACACCATCCCCGCTGTCAAACATGGTGGCGGCAGCTTTTCTTCAGCAGGGACAGGGAAGATGGTTACAATTGATGGGGAGATGGATGGAGCCAAATACAGGACCATTCAGGAAGAAAACCTGATGGAGTCTGAAAAAGACCTGAGACTGGGATGGAGATTTGTCTTCCAACAAGACAATGATCCAAAACATAAAGCAAAATCTACAATGTAATGGTTCACAAATAAACATATCCAGGTGTTAGAATGGCCAAGTCAAAGTCCAGACCTGAATCCAATCAAGAATCTGTGGAAAGAACTGAAAACTGCTGTTCACAAATGCTCTCCATCCAACCTCACTGAGCTCGAGCTGTTTTGCAAGGAGGAATGGGCAAAAATATCAGTCTCTCGATGTGCAAAACTGATAGAGACATACCCCAAGCGACTTACAGCTGTAATCTCAGCAAAAGGTGGCACTACAAAGTATTAACTTAAGGGGGCTGAATAATTCTGCACACACCCAATTTTTTCCGTTTTTTATTTGTTAAAATTATTTGTTTGAAATATCCAATAAATTTCTTCCACTTCATGATTGTGTCCCACTTATTGATTCTTCACAAAAAAATAAACATACAGTTTTATATCTTTATGTTTGAAGCCTGAAATGTGGCAAAAGGTCGCAAAGTTCAAGGGGCCGAATACTTTCGCAAGGCACTGTACACCCGCAGAGCGCGGACCACATCCAAGGAATGCAAAGCAACCTCCTTAGGATGTGACAGCCAAGGACACCAGGACGGGAGCACAACATCCTCATTAAGATGAAACACCAAAACAACGTTAGGAAGAAATGAAGGCTGCGGGCGTAGCACCGCCTTATTGTGGAGGATCAAGTAGGGAGACTTGCAGGACAAGGCTGCCAACTCAGAAACCCTCCTGGTAGATGTAATAGCCACCAGAAAGGCTAACTTCTGAGTGTCAATAAGGGGAACTCCCTAATGTTTTCAAACAGCGGTTTCTAAAGAACCAAAAAGCACCCAATTCAAAAATTCAAATCCCACAGAGGCAGCGGTGGCTGAACCGGAGGTTCACATGTTGAACCCTTGGCACAAAACGTACTCACCAATGAAAAAAGGAAAACAATCTCCATGACTAATGGTCCCCACTGGGAGCCAGGTCCTTCTACACTAGGCAGGAAAAATAATAAACTGAGCTGCTGGGTGCAGTGTGAGGAGTTATAGCCAGTAGGACCGCCCCGTGGGCGGTACTGTGCAGCTTTTGTTGTCTAACATGTTCTGCCTAGTCCTCTCCTGGCGATATAACCCTAAGGTCAAGATTAAGTTGCTGCGTCCGTCAATGAATGAAACAGAACACGTATGAACTAATCTTTAAATTTTTTTGATCAATTAAAATTCTTTTGATTGGTACTCTCTCACCTCTCCGCCGGCTTCCGGGCCTTCAGGGAGTTTCGTCGAAGATCCGCTGGGGCTTGCCGTGTCCATCTGAAGGGCTTCTTTGCGGTGCTTCATATCTGCATGCCGGCGGGACCTTATTATCTGCCACACGCAAGAGCTGTTACACTTCCCTCTATCAACCTGTGATTCTACAGCCATCCACTGGGAGTTGCGATAGTTCCCTTAATGGGACATCTACATGCAGACGGACTGATGTTAACCCCTCCTCATCTGGATTCGGCAGTGGTATCGTACACATTTTTATACCAGTATCATACTTACTGTAGCTACATAGTTTTATGACTGCTTTTGGTACCGATTGGTATTACTCGCACCATCTTTACAGTTTGTGTAGCTACATCGATTTTATCTGTTTTAATGCTATTCCCATTGAGCGCTGCCTTTGTGTGTTTTTTGTATCCTGCTATCCATTTTTCCAGTTGTTGGTAGCTGCACTGGGAATCAGCCTGCAAGGATATCAGCTAAAAAAGTAGTTGGATCTGTATGTGGGTTATAATTAATCGAAATAAAAAAAAAAAAAAAAAAAAAAGAGAAGCGATTAATCGAACACAAAAATTTTGATCAGTAACAGCCCTAGTTTGAACCCAAAAAGTGTCAAGCAAGAAGCATACTTTTGCTTCAAAAAAAGGGGGCCAATGAGGCAGAAAGATTTTTAATCCTTAATGCATCAAGAGATATAGATATATATACACACACACACACACTTTTTTTTTTAAATCTAAAAAAATAAATCCTTCAGTGTGCAGCAGTTCCCCCCTCATGCCGAGTCCCACCTCGATTCAGCAATGTTGCACGAGAACCTCGGCTGTCCAGGACTTGGGTGCCCCCATAGCAAGCTTCTTGCTATGAGGGCATTCAGCAGGAAGGTGGTTATGTGTAATAAAATGGAATGACACAGGGAAAAAGTTCTGAACCAACTAAAAGTATTTAAAGTGGAAGTCCAAGCTAAAACTAAAATCCCTGCATCTATAGCCACCAATTGCCATCTAACACTTATAAATTGATTTTATATATTAAGGTTAAAAAAAACAAAAATCTTTAATCATAACATTAATAGGTACTGGCCATTAGTGGCCGTTTAATATATTACCACTAAAGGATTAAAATAAGGGCGACCTCTAGTGGTCATTGAAGATATTACATTCTACTATACTAATTCAGAGTCAATAGAACTAACTCGGACTTTACAAAGTAAAGATCAGAACATTGACAGGCCTGTTATTGTTGCCATTTGATATCATGGTGTTTTTTCTACAATACAATTTAATGAAAGTAACCGCAGTGTCCAGCAATTGTGACCTTCCTGGAAGGCTTTATCTTCCTTCCCCTCCATCATATGCTGGTGGAGAGGAACCGTTCCTATACTCACTGAAACATTTATTCACGTGTGGGATTATACATGGACTTCATAATTTTCATGTATTTTTATAATTCAAATGAAGATTTTTTTGTTTGTTTATTCACTATGGTGATATGCAAGAGATAAAAGAATGCGTTTTTTTTGTTACTTTTCAAGGCCATCAGTATGTTTTGCAACAATAAGGTTGCAAAGGTCTTGAGAGCCGTTTGCTTTTACCCATCATGAGATGTTTCTTGTGCGACACCTTGGTAATGAGAAACCTTTTTTATAAGCCATCAGTTAAGACTGTGACATGCGGATATTAATTTGCACCGACAAGGGGCAGGATTGCTTTCTAATTACGCATAGGATTTCAGCCAGGCCCTTGGCTCTCCATGCCTTTATGTCTTCAATACTTTTTCCCATGTCATTCCAATTTTTTAATTTTACTACACATAACCACTTCCACCCCGGTCAATAGAAGTGGTTCCGTTATCCTGACTGGATGACTATTGATGTCCAGGATAACATGGGGACGCTCAGCGATCGGTGATGCAAGGTGTCAGTCTGACACCCTGCATCTCTGATCTCGGTAAAGAGCCTGTGGCGGAGGCTCTTTACCACGTGATCAGCCTTGTCCAATCACGGTTGATCACCATGTAAACATGAAGAGCCATTGATCGGATTAGCCGCTGAGTAGAGGAGAGCCGATCGTCTGCTCTCCTTACAGGGGGGGGGGGGTTCGTGATGATTGTTCATCAGCGCAGCCCCCCTTCAGATGCCCACACTAGACCACCAGGGAAGCCTTCAACATGTGGATGGCCAGGTACATCCCCCATGGCCAAGCATTTCAAAACATGCCCAAAAATGGGCACCGACTGGCACCATAATAGTACATAAAAAATAAATTTAAAAAAAAAAGCGATGCTTAGCAATACCACCACCATAGTAATCACTCATCAGTACCCATCAGTGCTACATACCATTGCCGCCCCATCAGTTCCCGTCATTGAAGAAAAACATTTACATTTTTTATACGTTGCGCAAAAATTTAAATCACAGTGGTAATCAAATACCACCAAAATAAAGCTCTATTTGTGGGAACAAAATGATAAAAAAAAAAAAATTTGGGTACAGTGTAACATGACCGCACAATGGTCATTCAATTTGAGACAGCGCTGAAAGCTGAAAATTGGCTGGTATTGAAGTGGTTAAAGCCCACCAAAAAAAAAAAACCTGCAAAGCAAAAAGGCATAATGAGCTAGTATGCATAGTATACTAGCTCATTATGAAATACTCACCTTAGTTAAAAGCCCCCCCCGCAGCGGTCCCCGCACACTGCTCTGCCAGACGACATGTCTCCTGGAGGCAAGTCTCTCTGTCTGGCCCTCTTACCCACCATTTGTGACGGACACCTATGGGTGAGGCCTGCCTGAGTTCTGCTTCAGACCAGGAAAAAAATAAATAAAAAGGGGAAGGGCTCCAAGCCACTGGCGCACCCCACCACCCGAGCCCTTCTCCTGTACAAGTCTCTACCCATGCATTACTTAGCACAGGGAGGTCTGATGTAATAAGCAGATCCACCAAAAGTGAAGAATCTGTATTTTTTAAAGTGTCACAGAGCCAGCACAGCACCAGACTGCAAGGTAAAACACTGGCTTAATGTGGAGGATAATGTGAACTCAGCCTTAAAACAATGTAAAGAATTGTTGTAATTCTTGTCAGGTTTCTTTTTTAACCATCTCCCCACTGGGAAATGTATCCTGTCTATCTGTCATAGTGACCACTGTTGTTGGAAAAGAAAGTAATCGTAAATACGTAAAACCTGACAAGTGTTCAAAACCATTCAATACTTCACCTAAAAGTAAAAAACTAAATCAAAAACACAAAAATGTACTTATATCTCTTCAGCCGTTTGGACATTGTCTGATACAATTACAGTCTGAAAAGGTTAAACAAGCTCACAACTGCGGTGACCTTCTTGCAAATCATAGGTATTAAGCTGCCCCTTGGTAGCTCCCGGGCTCCCAGGAGCGCAACAAATTGATATCAGGATGGTGAGCGAATCAGGATCTGCTCACTAAACCCAAAAGAATCCAGAGGGTATGGGAGACACTAGGGTTCTAATAGACCCCTGGTGACTCCATAAAGAGTATATATCAACTTTCCAATGCCATCATTACCTGGCCACAAGTTGTGGATTGTCCACTTGCGACAAGTTGACAGTAGTCAGTGAGGCAGGCGGATTAGCTACAGGAGCTCCACAACGGCGCACGTCTCCAAGGAGTAGGAGCGTGTGTGCTTTAGCTCCAGGCAGGCGTAGGAGGCAGACAAGCAGAGTCCCTCCCAGCCCTGCTAGCTCAGTCCACACTCCAGTTCCAGCCCTGGAAAGTCCTGTGCCCCTGATCTCTCCTCTCCTCCAGATCAGCTCCGTGGCTCTCTGCAGGTAAGAGCCCTCCACCAAAGCTGCTGACGGCCGTCCTTTTCAGGATAAAGCCGCAGCAATACGGATCTCCATTTCTCCATTTTTTTTGTCTCCCTGCATTCCCACACTTCCATCATCCTCAAGGGCCCCCTTCCGCTATCCTCCGCCTGGAAATTTCCGCCGTTCTGGGGCTCTTTTGAGAGCACCGCGCCAGGCCGCCCTGAATCGTGGGGCCGCGGTCTAGGAAAGACCGCGGCTTCACTTGCGGCCTAACGGCGCGCCGCTCCCCACGCCTCCGTTGTCCTCACCCAGCTTCCAGGAAACCCCCCTTACCCCAGAAGGACAGTTACCCGGCCCTGTTTTTCACCCTCTCAGCCCCTAGTTTATTTAAAGAAGCACCCTGTCAGCCCCCATCCCACCGCCTGAGCAGGCAGCCATCCCACCAGACCAGCAACAGGGTCACCCTCTCAGCCTCAGCCCCCCCCATGTCTCTCCAACGTACAGAAGCTTGATCCAGGGGGTTACCCGATCGCCTCTTACAGGGGTCAGGAAGGAATTTTTTCCCTACCGGAGCATATTGGCCGAGCGCCGCCAGGGTTTTTTGCCTTCCTCTGGACCAAGCCAGGAGAGAGGAGTTAGCCAATTCCTCTCCCCACTGCCCCAAAATCCCCCCCCCCCCCCCGGTGTATTGGCGATCATGGCATGTCGGCAATATTCTGCCGAAACCATTTGGAGTTTGAGGCAATGCGCCGCAATACTGCCAGCCATCACCAAAAAGGCCCTAAGAACTGAGCGACTATTGAGAATCGATCATAGATCGACGGTCAGACATTTCAGCCATTTACCCCAGCTCAAGCACATATCATGTGCTCTGATCAACACAAGATCGGCAGTAAAACACCGACTAGAAATCCGCGACTTCATTCAACAAAAAGATCTAGACTGTCTCTTTATTACAGAGAGCTGGCTCACAGCCGACTGCAACACCATTCTAGGAGAACTGGTGCCAGAAAATTACCGTATCATAACGGAAAACAGAATAGGGCAAAGAGGAGGCGGCCTGGCGGTGATCTACAAGACTCATCTTACGATCACCAAACCAGTCCGCCAAAACCCTCTTCCATTCATGGAAACCCTTACTCTGCAACTGCAAGCAAGTTCAAAGGAGACCGTCCACATTCTGCTCTGCTATAGGCCGCCCGGCCCAAAATCGCAGCTGCTATCATCATGGACGGATTTCTTCTCCACTTACACCCTCAACAGCAAACAACTTTTGCTGCTCGGGGATTTCAATCTCTGGGCCAACTCCTCACAAGACCCCATTGCCGACGCCTGTATTGACCACCTGGAAGGATTAGGATTGCAGCAACTAGTATGTGGACCCACACATGCTTCAGGTCACACACTTGATCTTATTTTCAGACAAGCTCTGGAAATAAAAATTTGGGAAAATGAAAAGTTGCCATGGACAGACCACCATGCAATTATATTCAGTATTTCCACCATCCCCCCTGCAACAAAAACATCAAATCCAGTGACAACACACTGGACTAGATGTCAGAAGAAGCTCCACTCAGAACTCTTCAAAACGACTTTAAGGAAAAAAATAGAAACAACTCAGCCGCATCAAACGGCCGTTGAAACATTGGAAGCCATAAACTCGGCCATGCTACAGTCAGCCGACTTGGTAGCGCCGAAACGAAGAACCCGCATTCGGAAAAACAACCGCAGCTGGTTAAACAACCAGCTGTCGAATGAATGAATGAATGAAAACTTCTATAGCGCGACACATACGAACTTAATCGCCTCTTGGCGCTTGTTGTTCCAGTCTCCTTTGGTATCAAAAGAGATGCGTCTTGATCTTTCTCCTGAAAGCTAGGTGGTTCTCCTCCAACCGAATGCTGGTTGGTAAAGCGTTCCATAGTCTGGGACCTTGGACCGCAAATCTATCTCCTTTGGCCCTGTAGTTGGCTTTCGGTATCTGGAGCAGGTTTTGATTGGTGGATCGCAGAACGCGATTGGGATTGTGAGCTTTTATTTTTTCGCATAGATAATGGGGGGCATTCCCATGGACACATCTATGCTTTGGACAGAGTGCTTTAAAAGTGATTCTGTCTTTTACTGGTAACCAGTGAAGGGATCTCAGTGAAGGCGAGATTGATTCCCAAGGTTTTTTCCCAGTCACAAGTCTAGCGGCCGTGTTTTGAACGACTTGAAGACGAGCGATTTGGTACTTGGGGAGTCCGAGGTAAAGGGCATTGGCATAGTCCAGTCTGGAGTTTACAATTGTTCCCACCACGACCGCTATGTCTTCTTTGGGGATGAAGGGAGTAAGTCTGCGTAGTAGGCGCAGCAGATGGTGAGATCCGCTGACTACTGACCCTATTTGTGCGTCCATTGTCATGTAGGAGTCGAAGATGACCCCAAGACTTTTGACTTTGGCGCTAGGGGAGATGATTTTGCCCAGAATGGGCGGGGGGGTCCATGTTGTAGCAGGTTGATTCTTACGCTTGGCGTGAAACAGGAGAAGTTCTGTTTTCGCTCCCGTTGAGTTTAAGATAACTCTTTGTCATCCAGTCCTCTATCAAAGAGAGGCATGTCTCTAGATTGAGGTGATGATCCTTTTTATTGCAAATGCGAAAATATAGTTGCGTGTCGTCTGCATATGAATGATAGAGCAGTTTTTGGCTGCTGATGATATCAAAAAGAGGACGGAGATAGATGTTGAATAACACCGGCGACAGGGGGATCCTTGAGGGACTCCGCACGATACTGTGCGTTTCTCAGAAGTGAAAGGTCCTAACTTCACTATTTGAGATCGGTTTTCCAAAAAAGAGGAGAACCAAGATAAATCGCCTTCTGCGACTTTGGCTACTTCCGCTAGCCTTGTCAGTAGAAGCTTATGGTCAACTGTGTCGAAGGCTGCGCTTAGGTCCAACAGAACCAGGAGACAAGATTCTCCTTCATCTGCGGCCTCGAGAACGTCGTCCCATATCTTGAGCAATGCCGTTTCCGTCCCATGTCCGGGCCGGAATCCTGATTGAAATGGATCCAGTAGGTTGTGGGTATCTAGATGCTGTTGCAGCTGTTGCACCACTGCTTTCTCCATGACCTTGGAGAGAGCGTTTAAGCCTGTAATGGGACGGCGGTGGTGTGGATCCTTAGGGTCCAGGGTGGGTTTCTTCAATATGGGTCGAATGATGCCCTCCAACTTAGAGGGCACTATGCCCTCCCTGAAAGATTGGTTAATAAGCTGCATGATGGAAGGTGCCAGAATGTCAGCACACTCCTTCAGCAGTTTAGTAGGGATGATATCATTAGGCGCTGTGCTGTTACGCAAAGCCCCGATGGTATTTTTTGTGGCATCAATAGAAATGGGTTCCTGCTTGAACTTACCTGGTTGTGGTGAATTACTGCAGGCGTTGTGTAGATATTTACGGGGGGGACTACGGGGGGAATTGTTTTGCTGAATGCTTTGCCGGATCCCCTCAATTTTATTAATGAAGTAATCCGATAATTCACTGCAAAATTCTTGAGTGTCTGAATTGGGGGCTTCAAGACATCCTGGTTTCATGGTCTGAGTGACCAACTTGAAAAGTTCGCGGGGGGCGGTTGAGGGCGCTGTTGATAGCCTCAGAAAAATATTTTTTCTTGGCTTTGTAGATTTCTTTGTGGTATTTTTTGGTACTTGCTTTGTAGATGGAAAGGTTTTCATCTGAGGAGCGTCTTTTCCAGGCTGCTTCCGCCCTTCTGCGCTCTTGCTTCAGTAACGCCAGCTGGCTGTTGAGAGGCGATCGGGCAAAAAAACCCTAACCGTGCTAAGCCAATATGCACGGCAGGGAAAAAAATTCCTTCCTGACCCCTACAGAGGCGATCGGGTAAACCCTGGATCAAGAAGTACTGGTGTTTAAGAATGGGGAGAGTGTGGCTGGGTGTAGCAAAATGGCTGCTGATCAGGTAGCAGGATCCAGGCTGGTTGAACTCCCAGCCAGGGTAGATCGGTGCTACAGAGGGGGGCCTGGATCGATGGTCGGGGAGTTGAAGGACCTTTCCAGAGGTATGAGAGGGTTTCTGGGTTGAATTGGTCGTTTTTGTGACAGTTGCAGGGGGTGAGAAGCAGCGCGCCGCTAGGCCGCGGTTGAAGCCGCGGCCTTTCCTAGATCGCGGCTGCCGCGATTGAACCCAGGCCGGCGCGGAGGTGCGGAAAAACGCCCGAAACGACGGGAATTGCGGGAGGTATGTGGCCAATAGGCGGCTTAAGTGGGATGGTAGAGGTGGTAATGTGGGGGTATAGGAAGGGAGGTCTGGAGAGGGGAGAGCCATGATTTTGGGTCAGCTGCAGTGGCTAGTCCTGAGAAGGACAGTCGCCTGCATTCACAATGTAATTGGCTTACCTGCTGGTTCCCCTGGATCAGGGGTAAAGGAGGACGCCGGGGGAGCCAGGTGGATGGAGCTGGGGCTGGAGCAGGAGCGGGGAGCTGGTAAAATCCCTACCTGTCCAGGAGATATGGGCCACACGTCCTACTCCTAGGAGCGTGCGCCTGTAGCTGCTATCTCCTGGTTCTAGCCCTAGGAGAGAGAGAGAGCTGACACGTCCAGCAGTAGACACCTGAACGTGAGAACAGCACAGATAGGGAGAGAGCACGTCTGTCGTTACTGAAGCAAGAACGCAGAAGGGCAGAATCTGCCTGGAAAATATGTTCTTCAGAGCTAAACCTATCCATCTACAAGGCGACTACAAGAAAATACCACAAAGAAATATGATTTTTCGGAGGCTATCGACGGTGCCCTAAACCGCCCCCGCGAACTCTTCAAGATGGTCACCCAGACCATGAAACCAGGATGCATTGAAGCCCCCAGTTTGGACACACAAGAATTTTGCAATGAACTATCGGATTGCTTCATTAATAAAATTGAGGCAATCCGTGAAAGCATTCAGCAAAACAATTCTCCCCTCAGCCCCCCCTGCAGCCTCTCACACAGCACCCATAGTAATTCTCCTATATCAGGTAAGTTTACCCTGGAACCCATCTCCATCGAGACCACTAAGAATGTCATTTGTACTCTGCGTAATGGCACAGCGCCAAATGACATTATCCCCACAAAACTGCTGAAGGAATGCGCCTACATCCTGGCTCCTCCCATCACGCAGCTTATCAACCAGTCTTTCTTGGAGGGAATAGTGCCCTCACAGTTGAAAGAGGGTATAATCCAACCCATCATGAAGAAACCCTCCCTGGACCCCAAGGACCCACTCCACCGCCGTCCCATAACAAGCCTCAACGTACTCTCAAAGATAATGGAAAAAGTAGTGGTACAACAGCTGCAACAGCATCTAGATACCTACAAGCTACTTGACCCATTGCAATCAGGCTTCCGTCCCGGACACGGGACGGAAACAGCATTGCTGAAAGTATGGGACGATGTTCTCAAGGCCGCAGATGAAGGAGAATCTTGTCTTCTAGTTCTGTTGGACCCAAGTGCAGCTTTCGACACTGTAGACCACAATCTGTTACTGACTCGGCTTGCTGAAGTAGCCAGAGTCGCAGAAGGCGATTTATCTTGGTTCTCCTCTTTTCTGGAAAACCGATCGCAAACAGTGAAGTTAAGACCTTTTACGTCTGAAAAACGCACAGTAACATGCGGAGTCCCTCAAGGATCGCCTCTGTCACCAGTGCTGTTTAACATATATCTTCGTCCTCTTTTTGAGATTATCAGCAGCCAAAAACTGCTCTATCACTCATATGCAGATGACACGCAACTGTATTTCCGCATCTGCAACAGACAGGATCACCACCTCAATCTAGAGACATGCCTCTCTTTGATAGAGGACTGGATGACAAAGAGTTATCTTAAACTCAATGGAGCGAAAACAGAACTTCTCCTGTTTCACGCCAAGCGCAGGAATCAACTTTCAACAGCGTGGACCCCCCCGCCTATTTTGGGCAAGCTCATCACCCCTAGCGCCAAAGTCAAAAGCCTAGGGGTCATTTTTGACTCCTTTATGACAATGGACGCACAAATAGGGTCAGTAGTTAGCGGATCTCACCATCTACTGCGCCTACTACGCAGACTCACTCCGTTCATCCCTAAAGAAGATTTAGCGGTCGTGGTGGGAGCAATTGTAAACTCCAGGCTGGATTATGCAAATGCCCTTTACCTCGGCCTCCCCAAGTACCAAATCGCTCGTCTGCAAGTCGTTCAGAATACGGCCGCCAGACTTGTGACTGGGAAAAAACCCTGGGAATCCATCTCACCTTCACTGAGAGCCCTTCATTGGCTGCCAGTCAAAGACAGAATTGCTTTTAAAGCTCTCTGTCTTACGCATAGATGTGTCCATGGGAATGCCCCCCTTTATTTATGCGAAATAAAAGCGCATAATCCCAATCGCGTTTTGCGATCCACGAATCAGAACCTGCTCCAGGTTCCGAAAGCCAACTTCGAGTCCAAAGGAGAAAGAAGATTCGCGATCCAAGGTCCCAGACTATGGAACGCTTTACCAACCAGCATTCGGTTGGAGGAGAACCACCTAGCATTTAGGAAAAAGGTCAAGACTTTTCTCTTTTGATATCAAAGGAGACAGGAACAACAAGCGCCCAGAGGCCATTCAGTTCGCATGTGCCGCGCTATACAAGTTTTCATTCATTCATCACATAGGGGCTTGATAGTCAATTTGTGATGGCAATAAAGCTAAATATAAAATGATGTTAACCACTTCCCTACGGCCGTACGACTATATGCGGCCGCAGGGTGGTTCTAAATCTCTGGGCTGCCGTGTTTTCACGGCAGCCTCTTTCTGTGTTCCCAGCGCGCGCTCCCGAGCGCGCAGCGGGGAACTTGTGTACTGGCCGTGTCCCTTGGACACAGCCAATCACAGATCGCCGCGAACGTGTGGCCGTTTGCGATGCGATCTGTGCAGCGAATGAGAGATGATCTCATATGTAAACATACGAGATCATCTCTCATTGCCGGCTCTCACAATGACAGCGTCCTGTCATAGAGAGAGCAGACCGATCTGTGTTCCTAGTACATAGATCGGTCACCCCCCCAGTCACCCCCCCCCTCCCACCACAGTTAGAACACTATACAGGATACACATTAACCCCTTCCTCACCCCCTAGTGTTAACCCCTTCCCTGCCAGTCACATTTATACAGTAATTAGTGCATATTTATAGCACCGATTGCAGTATAAATGTGAATGGTGCCAAAAATGTGTCAAAAGTGTCTGATGTGTCCGCCATGATGTCGCAGTCGCAATAAAAATCGCAGATCGCCGCCATTACTAGTAAAAAAATAAATAAAAAATAATTCTGTCCCTTATTTTGTAGGCGCTATAACTTTTGCGCAAACCAGTCGCTTATTGCGATTTTTTTTTTTACCAAAAATATGTAGAAGAATACGTATCGGCCTAAACTGAATTTTTTTTTTTTTTTTAATTGGGCTATTTTTTAGTAAAAAATATTGTATTTTTTTGTCGTCCTTTTTTGTTTATAGCGCAAAAAATAAAAACCGCAGAGGTGACCAAATACCACCAAAAGAAAGCTCTACTTGTGGGGAAAAAAGGACGCCGATTTTGTTTGGGAGCCATATCGCACAATTGTCAGTTAAAGCGACGCAGTGCCGCAAGCTGAAATTTCACCTGATCAGGAAGGGGGTTTACATGCCCAGTAAGGAAGTGGTTAAAGAGAGTTAACAGATTAGAATATAATAACCAATATATCCTAAAGTGCCCCCAAACCACAAGCACACCTGTAGGGTACGCAAGTAACAAATGAGCAACATATTTTGGGTATCAATGCACAAGCCAGACTGACAGAAATAATTCTAGGTCCCTTATTTACAGTGAACTCTAAATTGAGTAGCTGTTATGTTGTCACTAATTATTTTGAGTATCGTAATTTCTTGCCATTCCGCAGGTGCACACAGTTGGGGGTCTGACACATTTGGCATCTATTTCCTCAATATAACATCATTTTTTTTTTTTTTTTTTACAAACCAATTGTGGATTATATCAAATTAGTGCACACTGAAATTCATTTTAGTGTATATTTCTTTCTGAAATGCAACATAAAAAAAAATAAAAAAAAATTAAAATACCATTTTAGATATTTACTTTCAGAAAATATAAATAAATAATGTCCTTGGGGGTTCTATTCATTTTCTAGCTAGAAATTAATATTTTAAAACATGTGAATATTTTTAAAATTGCTCCAGGAGGGGAATAAGTTAAATTTAATAAATATACTCACTTTGTCCAGAGTTTGTAGACACGTTGCAAAGTGATCTTTGAGGTAGCAAAATTCTAAATGGAAACATAAAATATGCATAAAACCATAATCTTTCAACACAGTCACATCCTAAAAAATTAAAGTGGTCCCTGTAAAATAAGGTTAAAGGGGAGCTCCAACCACAATTAGCATTTTTTAAATGCATGTCTTTTCATCATGCGTTTCTATAATATAAATCCGGTCACTTACTATTTTACAATCCGCTGCCGCTCTGCATAATTATTTAAAAAAGATTGTTTATAAAACTATGTCCACACCGTTGTCATTTTGCTTGTGGGCATTGTGAAGCCCACAAGCACTTACCTCCTGGAAGTCTTGGATGGGGAGTTATAACGGGGAAGCGCACAGCATCCTGGGAAATGATGACATTTCCCAGGAGCATTAGCGTGCTGAGGAGCCGAGGGAGATTTCAGAATCCTAGGTGATTCCGAAGGCAGATTTTTGTGGGACTGCATAGCAACAGGCATTTCCAGGTGAGTAAAAAAAAATTGTTTTTCTAAAAAAAAAAAATTTGAGATGGAAACTCCACTTTAATAACACCTATTTATCTGATCTTTGCTCCCATGAAGAGTTACGTCTGAGGATTTTTTTATTTGCATCCGACACACATATCAGTATGTCACTTGCACGATCCAAGTTGGAAGTGGGACTATTAGGAACCCAGTTCAATGTAAGTTTATATGTAGGATATTGGATTTCATGGCATCTACATAGTTGTCACATTTGCCTTGCAGCAATGATGCCAGGGTTCCAATCCCAGCAGGGACACCATCTGCATCCCTCTCGCTATGGTATTGTATCAGAATACAAGGATTACTGTTGCCACTGTATAGCCAGCGTCACTGACCGTTTGGGAAAAACCCGACAGGCTACTTGTGGGATAGATCCCTGCTGGCCAGCTAAACGTACTTTTCCTGTAGTGGGCCACCCCTTGCAAGCATCTTCTGCTGGGTGCTGGTCTTCGGCAAACTTCATTGGCCGGCGCATGAACTGTGCTTGCGCAGCTTAGTGCGCTTAGTGTTCCAAAGATGACTGCGAGCTGGCAGTTCTTTCTTTTATTGCAGAAGAATCATTGCATGTCTTCTGCAAACAAGAGCATGCCTGCTAGCAGTTTTTGACAGTAGGATATTAGTTCTGCTTCAAGGTACCTGGGAAACTGCTGCTAAAAGATACACATTTTCTACAGTACCTGAAAAATGGAATCTGCCTAGTTATAAAAGACAGGCTTCATTCAGACAGACAACCACCGACAGCAGCAAGAGATAATATACAGAACACCTGTTCATCTTAACATGGGTAAACACGGCCCTGCACAGATGTATGCTTATATACAGTACGATCTGTGTGAGAGACGCCTTATGTATAAGTACAAAAAATACCGCTTTCGCTGCGATCATCTGGATTGTTAGTACACAGCTTTTGGGAGCAGATTATGACAGTTCATTTGAAAATACCTGAAGGGACTTTCCGTGTATGATAACAGAACAAATGATTTTCATGTAATTAGTATGGTATTTGTACAAATAAAATAAAAAAAAATGTGTGACCAAGACCACGCATGATGCTAAGAATACATCAATTCTGAAGTTGTATTCTGTTGTACCAGAATTTTTGTAACCTATTGGTATACTATAAGAGACTAGCATGAAAAAAAAAGGGCAAAAAAACAAAAACACAAACAAAAACAAAGAAAAGGGGGGACATTCAATTTTTTCTGATATTCTTATGGTGTGTACGAGGCATTAGACTGCAAGCTCCTGGGAGGTCAGATACTGAATGCACAGTAAGAAAAGCATTGCATAGTCAAAAGCTGCTTGAAAGGAATAATCTGCATGCCAGTGAAAGGGATATAGAAGTAGTGTTGAGAAAAAGGACAACATGGGAATGTCTAGCAGGAAACCACACAACACATCTAATTAAATCAAATCACAAGAAACATGAAATGAGGAGGACAGTGAAGAAGCAGCACGTTGGTGAAACTCAGAGCCATACACAGTATATCCAATGTACACAGCTAGTAAACATAACATGGTGTGCCTTCCACTCCCCCCTCACCTCTCCGTTCTCTCGCTGCAGCTCTCTGGCAGCCTTGCAGTATCCATTCTTCAGGAGATACTGGTGAATGAGAGCCAACAGGGCACTCTTAGACTTCACCATCGTGCAGACGATCTTCACACACTGTCATATACATACACCTTCTCCTCTGTGCACCATGTGCTTCCTGTTACACGACTTCCGGTGTTCAACATCCAAGTGAGAGCTCGGTAGCGGCTAGTTCCCATCCTCCAGATTGACCTTATGATGTCACGGGAAACATGTGACCAGGAAGCAGGAAACAGAGGGCGGGAACATGAAGTGAATAGAAGTGAATGGGAGATACATGCAGAGAAGAGCGGAGCGCATGTTATTATCCTGAAGGTTTTTTCCCTCCCCCTCTGTCCATCTTTTATATTATATCCTCCCTGTATATCCCTCTCTCTCCCTGTATATCGTATACCCCCCCCTCCCTCTCTCTCTCTGTATACCCCTGTATACCCCTGTATACCCCCCTCTCTGTATCTCTCTGTATACCCCTCTCTCCCTGTATACTCCTCTGTATACCCCCTCTCTGTATACCCCTGTATACCCCCTCTCTCCCTGTATACTCTCTGTATACCCCCTCTCTCCCTGTACCTCTCTGTACCCCCTCTCTCTGTATACTCTGTATACCCCCTCTCTCCCTGTATACCTCTCTGTATACCCCCCTCTCTCCCTGTATACTCCTCTGTATACCCCCCTCTCTGTATACCCCTGTATACCCTCTCTCCCTGTATACTCTCTGTATACCCCCTCTCTCCCTGTATACTCCTGTATACCCCCTCTCTCCCTGTATACCTCTCTGTATACCCCCTCTCTGTATCCCTGTATACCCCCCCTCCTCTGTATACCCCTCTGTATACCCCTCTCTCCCTGTATACCTCTCTGTATACCCCCTCTCTGTATACCCCCTGTATACCCCCTCTCTCTCTGTATCCTCTGTATACCCCCTCTCTGTATCCCTGTATACCCCCTCTCTCCTGTATACCCCTCTGTATACCCCCCCCTCTCTCTATGTATCCCTGTATACCCCCCTCTCTGTATACCCCCTGTATACCCCCTCTCCCTGTATACCTCTGTATACCCCCTCTCTCTCTGTACCCCCTCTCTCTCTCTCTCTCTCTCTCTCTCTGTATACCCCCCTCTCTGTATACCCCCTGTATACCCTCCCCCCCCTCTGTATACCCCTGTATACCCCCTCTCTCTCTGTATACCTCTCTGTATACCCCCTCTCTCTCTGTATACCCCTCTGTATACCCCTCTCTCTCTGTATACCCCCTCTCTCCCTGTATACCCCTCTGTATACCCCCTCTCTCTCTGTATACCCTCTCTGTATACCCCCTCTCTCTCTGTATACCCCTCTGTATACCCCCTCTCTGTATACCCCTCTGTATACCCCCTCTCTCTCTGTATACCCTCTGTATATCCCCTCTCTCCCTGTATACCCCTCTGTATACCCCCTCTCTCTCTGTATACCCCCCTCTCTCTGTATCTCTCTCTCTGTATACCCCCTCTCTCCCTGTATACCTCTCTGTATACCCCCTCTCTCTCTGTATACCCCCTCTCTCCCTGTATACCTCTCTGTATACCCCCTCTCTCCCTGTATACCCCTCTGTATACCCCCTCTCTCCCTGTATACCTCTCTGTATACCCCTCTCTCCCTGTCTCCCTGTATACCTCTCTGTATACCCCCTCTCTCTCTGTATACCCCCTCTCTCCCTGTATACCCCCTCTCTCTGTATACCCCCTCTCTCCCTGTATACCTCTCTGTATACCTCTCTCCCTGTATACCTCTCTGTATACCCCCTCTCTCCCTGTATACCTCTGTATATCCCCTCTCTCCCTGTATACCCCTCTGTATACCCCCCTCTCTCTGTATACCCCCCTCTCTCCCTGTATACCTCTCTGTATACCCCCTCTCCCCCTGTATCTCTCTCTCTGTATACCCCCTCTCTCTCTGTATACCCCCCCTCTCTCCCTGTATACCTCTCTGTATACCCTCTGTATACCCCCCTCTCTCCCTGTATACTATATACCTCTCTGTATACCCCCTCTCTCCCTGTATACCTCTCTGTATCTCTGTATACCCCCTCTCTCCCTGTATACCTCTCTGTATACCCCCCCTCTCTCCCTGTATACCTCTCTGTATACCCCCCTCTCTCCCTGTCTCCCTGTATACCTCTCTGTATACCCCTCTCTGTATA
Source organism: Rana kukunoris (assembly GCA_029574335.1). NCBI lineage: Eukaryota > Metazoa > Chordata > Amphibia > Anura > Ranidae > Rana > Rana kukunoris. The sequence continues at coordinate 53,300 of JAJQKJ010001143.1, read as the reverse complement.
CCCCCTCTCTCCCTGTATACCTCTCTGTATACCCCCTCTCTCCCTGTATACCTCTCTGTATACCTCTCTGTATACCCTCCCCCCCTCTCTCTGTATACCTCTCTGTATACCCCCCTCTCTCTGTATACCTCTCTGTATACCCCCTCTCTCCCTGTATACCTCTCTGTATACCCCCTCTCTCTCTGTATACCTCTCTGTATACCCCCCTCTCTCTGTATACCTCTCTGTATACCCCCCCTCTCTCCCTGTATACCCCTCTGTATACCCCTCTCTCCCTGTATACCTCTCTCTATACCCCCCTCTCTCTGTATACCTCTCTGTATACCCCCCTCTCTCACTGTATACCTCTCTGTATACCCCCCTCTCTCCCTGTATACCTCTCTGTATACCCCCCTCTCTCTGTATACCTCTCTGTATACCCCCCTCTCTCTGTATACCTCTCTGTATACCCCCCTCTCTCCCTGTTTACCCCCCCTCTCTCCCTGTATACCTCTCTGTATACCCCTCTCTCCCTGTATACCTCTCTGTATACCCCTCTCTATACTGTATACCCTCTCTCCCTGTATACCCCCTCTCTCCCTGTATACCCCTCTGTATACCCCCTCTCTCCCTGTATACCTCTCTGTATACCCCCTCTCCCTGTATACCTCCCTGTATACCCCTCTCTCCCTGTATACCTCTCTGTATACCCCTCTCTCCCTGTATACCTCTCTGTATACCCCTCTCTGTATAACCCCTCTCTCCCTGTATACCCCTCTCTGTATACCCCTCTCTCCCTGTATACACCTCTCTGTATACCCCCTCTCTCCCTGTATACCTCTCTGTATACCCCTCTCTCCCTGTATACCCTATACCCCTCTCTCTGTATACCTCTCTGTATACCCCCTCTATCCCTGTATACCTCTCTGTATACCCCCTCTCTCCCTGTATACCTCTCTGTATACCCCCTCTCTCCCTGTATACACTCTGTATACCCCCCTCTCCCTCCCTGTATACCTCTCTGTATACCCCCCTCTCTCCCCTGTATACCTCTCTGTATACCCCCTCTCTCCCTGTATACCTCTCTGTATACCCCCTCTCTCCCTGTATACCTCTCTGTATACCCCCCTCTCTGTATCCCTGTATACCCCCTCTCTGTATACCTCTCTGTATACCCCTCTCTCCCTGTATACCTCTCTGTATACCCCCTCTCTCCCTCTATACCTCTCTGTATACCCCCTCTCTCCCTGTATACCCCTCTGTATACCCCCCTCTCTCCCTGTATACCCCCTCTCTCCCCGTATAATACTCTCTGTATACCCCCTCTCTCCCTGTATACCTCTCTGTATACCCCCTCTCTCTCCCTGTATACCTCTCTGTATACCCCCCCCTCTATACCTCTCTGTATACCTCCTCTCTCCCTCTATACCTCTCTGTATACCCTCCTCTCTCCCTCTATACCTCTCTGTATACCTCCCTCTCTCCCTCTATACCTCTCTGTATACCTCCTCTCTCCCTCTATACCTCTCTGTATACCTCCTCTCTCCCTCTATACCTCTCTGTATACCTCCTCTCTCCCTCTATACCTCTCTGTATACCTCCTCTCTCCCTCTATACCTCTCTGTATACCTCCTCTCTCCCTCTATACCCTCTGTATACCTCCTCTCTCCCCTCTATACCTCTCTGTATACTCCCTCCTCTCTCCCTCTATACCCTCTCTGTATACCTCCTCTCTCCCTCTATACCTCTCTGTATACCTCCTCTCTCCCTCTATACCTCTCTGTATACCTCCTCTCTCCCTCTATACCTCTCTGTATACCTCCTCTCTCCCTCTATACCTCTCTGTATACCTCCTCTCTCCCTCTATACCTCTCTGTATACCTCCTCTCTCCCTCTATACCTCTCTGTATACCTCCTCTCTCCCTCTATACCTCTCTGTATACCTCCTCTCTCCCTCTATACCTCTCTGTATACCTCCTCTCTCCCTCTATACCTCTCTGTATACCTCCTCTCTCCCTCTATACCTCTCTGTATACCTCCTCTCTCCCCTCTATACCTCTCTGTATACCTCCTCTCTCCCTCTATACCTCTCTGTATACCTCCTCTCTCCCTCTATACCTCTGTATAATATCTCTCTCCCTCTATACCTCTCTGTATACCTCCTCTCTCCCTCTATACCTCTCTGTATACCTCCTCTCTCTCCCTCTATACCTCTCTGTATACCTCCTCTCCTCTCCCTCTATACCTCTCTGTATACCCTCCTCTGTATCTCCCTGTATACCTCTCTGTATACCCCCTCTCTCTGTATACCCCTCTGTATACCTCCTCCCCCTCTCTCTCTGTATACCCCCTCTCTCCCTGTATACCCCCCTCTCTGTATACCCCCTCTCTCTGTATACCCCCTCTCTCTCCCCCCCTGTATCTTCCTGTATACCCCCTCCTCCCTGTATCTCTCCCCCTGATACCCCTCTGTATCCTCCCTGTATCTCTCCCCCCCTCTCTCCCTGTACCTCCCTGTATCCCCCCCCTCTCTGTATACCCCCTGTATCCCCCCCTCTCCCTGTACCTCCCTGTATCCCCCCCTCCCTGTATCTCTGTATCCCCCCTCTCTTCCTGTATACCTCCCTGTATCTCCCCCCCCTCTCTTCCTGTATACCTCCCTGTATCTCTCCCCCCCTCTCTTCCTGTATACCTCCCTGTATCTCTCCCCCCCCCCTCTCTTCCTGTATACCTCCCTGTATCTCTCCCCCCTCTCTTCCTGTATACCTCCCTGTATCTCTCCCCCCCCTCTCTTCCTGTATACCTCCCTGTATCTCTCCCCCCCCTCTCTTCCTGTATACCTCCCTGTATCTCTCCCCCCCTCTCTTCCTGTATACCTCCCTGTATCTCTCCCCCCCCTCTCTTCCTGTATACCTCCCTGTATCTCTCCCCCCCCCTCTCTTCCTGTATACCTCCCTGTATCTCTCCCCCCCCCTCTCTTCCTGTAAACCTCCCTGTATCTCTCCCCCCCTCTCTTCCTGTATACCTCCCTGTATCTCTCCCCCCCCCCCTCTCTTCCTGTATACCTCCCTGTATCTCTCCCCCCCCCCTCTTCCTGTATACCTCCCTGTATCTCTCTCCCCCCCCTCTCTTCCTGTATACCTCCCTGTATCTCTCCCCCCTCTCTTCCTGTATACCTCCCTGTATCTCTCCCCCCCCTCTCTTCCTGTATACCTCCCTGTATCTCTCCCCCCCCTCTCTTCCTGTATACCTCCCTGTATCTCTTCCCCCCCTCTCTTCCTGTATACCTCCCTGTATCATCCCCCCCCCCCTCTCTTCCTG